>CM073590.1:9060000-9365000 GCA_037074705.1 Zhengitettix transpicula
AGACTTTTAAACTCGATAAATATCGAGATATATAATTGATGTCCTAATATTACTTAACCCATTAATGTTCTATAATTTTAGCATTCTTGAATATCTCAACAAATTCTTTCCTTGAATTCATACCATACTTATTCTTCAATATATATTGACTCGAACGCCTTCCTCTTAAGGTCTATGTTGAATTTTAACCTTAAAAAATTTATTTGATTGTTTAACTATAATTATGCAATGATTATGCAGTTAAAACTCTCATATTAAATTTATAATCCTTAAATTTAAAACATTTGTTGCAGGCTTATCCGCGGCATTCGATTCGCACTTACGAGGTCCGAGCTTCCTATTAGAGCCGCCAACGCGCCTCGAGTTTTCCAACTCGAGCGGGGGTTGGTTGGACTGTTCGGCGTCGGGCAGTCCACCACCCACAATTGACTGGCTGAGCGTGGATGGAACGCCGGCCGTGGATGTTCCAGGGGTGCGCCGCGTCTTGAGGAACGGGACGCTCGTCCTGATGCCGTTCCCGCCGGCAGCATACCGCCAGGACATCCACAGCACCGTGTACCGCTGCGTCGCCTCCAACAGCGTCGGAAGGCTCATAAGCAGGGACGTGCAAGTGCGCGCAGGTCAGTACATCGTTTACAGATTTCTTTATATGCAGATCAGAGTTGTCATTTATAAAGAGTTTGACTTTATGTTACATTTGATTCAAATTGATGTATGTCATAGTATGGTGATAACATTACACGAGGGCTGTACCATGAGGCAGTACTTTCTGTTTAAGTTTGGTACAATTATTATTATTCTCACGATCACGCCGGAAATGGATGAAACATCCTAAATACGAGAACCATTCAATCCGAACTATTATTGGATTCTAATCCTAAAACCATGGATACAACGGTTTATCCGTACGATAAATTAACGTTACTGACGTGCAAAGCGCTCTTAATATCAGGCTGGTAGGCAAATTTTGGCGCATTACCAAAATATTCTGCAAGAATCGTAATTCATGGACTTAATAGCATTATTTAAAATTAATAATGAACATTAATGGCCCAAATGTCCTGAATGAAATAATATATATTACATAGTTAATTCCCAAAGAAGCTTCCAAAATGACCTAACCTGAGTCAGAACTGAATGTAAAGAATCCCATTATCCTCTCAATTATAAATAGAGAAAAAAGTCGCGAACAATTGTCCGTAATGTGTATACAGATAAAATTTTCTCTAAACCGTTGTTTCCCAACGCTGGTCACACATGGGACAATTTGTATATTCGGGGGATTCAATTAGAAAATGAGAAACTTTTGGGTTTGAAAACCGTCAGCTACGATTTTACTTGTACAAAAGTAAAAATTGTTGTTATCTCAATTTAAAATAAAAATATGTGTTTTCTATACAGTCACTTTTTGGAGTAATATAAATTAAAATTTTCTCAGAGAGTATTGTTTACAATGTATAGTGAATGAATAATGCGTACTGCATTGCTATTCACTAAGTGTTAGTCTACTGTTCTCTAGAGCCAAATCCTCGTTTTAAATGAATTAGGATCTTAATTTCGTACAAAAATTCGAATGTTCGTCATGACTGTACATTTGGATAGATTTAGCGATGTCCGATTAAAAAAATAATTACTTTCTTTATACACAAAATTATTATTAATGAATAAAGTGATTCGAAGTTATAATTAGGCTGTTTTGACGAATAATTCAATATTTGCATATATAAAATATTGCACAGGGGGCATTAGAAAGATATAGATGGAGCATAGTAATAAAAATATTAAGATACACTGCTCTAACCTCTAACGGTTAAGTCGGTTCCAATGCAACCTGAAAGAAAGAAGATAGTCAGTTTTATAAATTATTTCATTCTCTGATATGACCTTTGCATTATTCTGTTATCATTATTCTATCTACTTTAATCGCATCCTTTGGTGGCGTATTCAGCTTAGCTTTTATTGCTGTGTTAGGAAGAAATTGCTACGTGAAATTATAAAATTACTGATGGCTTTCCTATTCGATGAAAATTTATTAGTGAACATCGGTTTGTGGGCTTACGTTGACTACGTTTCAGTCTGTGCCAGACTTGATAATGATCGGAGCTGACGACCGATCCTTAGACAAATATGTCGTAGAATAACGTGGCTCAATAACACAAAAACATAGTCACTAACACCTATATTCGTAGCATACTATAGAAAATTAAAGCATACAAAACACCCGTTAGTGCAAATGCCAGACGTAGATTCTATGCTACTGGTCTCACATGCTCAAGGAGTGATGTCGATTGTTATGATCTGACGAGGTATTCATCTCTTCTAAAGACGTCTCTATATTTTAAAAACTAAGAGATAAAGAAGTTGTAAAATAACATGATAAAATAAATTCATGATAAAATAAATACCACATAAATATAAACATGATAAAATAAATACCACCAACGTTTCTGCAAACCTTGTTGCTTTCCCTATACGTAAATGTTAATTTAGACCTATTGACATTCACACAGCATCATTACTCAGTGAGCTTAAGTCAAAGAATTATAGCTATTTAAATTAAATACATAAGAAATTTTCTGAAGAATTTCTATTTATAACATTTGTAGATTATAAAGCCTTAATTTAAAAAATGGCATTATAGACAAATGAATAGAACCGAAAATTATATTAAAATACAACCCTCTTATAATATGTTTCAAGTTAAATAAAACTGAAATAACAGATGCGTAATAATTATGTAATATTTTCGTATTTTTTATTACATGTGATTGTGTAATTTAAACTATTCGATAACAGCGATTGTCCCATGCCGGAAGCATTATACATTGTAATCACGTAATTTTGTTTGTGGAATTCATTTTATTAATGTGGTGAGAGGTATCAATTAACATATTGGAATAGTCGTTTCAGCTATACAATTTAATATAATCAATAGTGGTTTATTTTGTCAAAAATTAATTTATTAAATTAATACATATTTTTGCAGACAATATTATTTTTGCATGAATAATTGTTTTTATGTATGTAATCTTCTGATTAAATTAACAAACAACACTGTATACGCTGAAAAGAAAGAAATACAATGAGGCTCTGAATACTATTTTGGCTACCAGTAAAGGAGAATAGGATATTTAACAACTTGTGATTACTAGTCGTAAGTAATGCCGTATTTCATACATAAGAAATAAAATTGAAAAATGGACTAACGATGGTACCTAAAATATTACTTCCTAATTGTATTTAGCTTTTTCAAATCAATCTGTTGCTTGCCGACCGATTGATTTTCAACTTCCCTACCAAATTAACTCGCAGGTTTGCATTGTAAATTATTCCTACCCAATCCTACTCCACAACTCCTAGAAATAATTCGTAGACGTTACGAAACATTAATAAGTCAAGTCTCGCACCAAGTTACTTTTAGCATCAATGACATTTTCTTATTCAAATATATATTCTCCCTTCTTAGCTCTTCTAAGAAATGGTCGACGCCTTCTGGGCTCATAGTTTTTTAAGTTAGACTTAATTCATCGTCCTGGAAATTATCAATCAGTCTTTTACTGAGTAAATGAGAGGTCAATTTGAGATATATAAATTAATAATTTATTAATTAAGTATTTTAATGTCGCAATTGTTAAATTCACTTAATCCTGGTAGAATTTTTTTAATTGATTTATGGTCGCGTCAACCTGTTGCTTATTGGCGACCCTCTAAAAGCATTTACATACTTAAGTTACAGCAGGTTAGAAAATTTCCAATTGTGAACAACGTTTCAAATAGCGGAAGTCAGTTTTGCGTCGGAAACGAACTCCAGGAGGCTCTTGATGCAGAAGTCTTCTCCAGAGAACTCGGCTAAAGTCCTCCTGCGTATATCCTCATATTTTGTACATTCAAATAGAATATGCTGGATGGTGAGGGCTTTTTCACATACATCACAGGTGGGCTGATCTGTTCTGGAAAAAAATATATTCGTGAGTGAGTTGGGTGTGCAAAGTTCTAATTATGGAGATTATTATTTGTTGTTTTCTTGAGATGTTGTTGAGGTGGCACAGATCTGCTGATGTTTGCAGGTTCTGATGGAAGAAGCCGTTATGTCCTCATCTCCTCGTGTCCTTCCAGCTACCGTCCACTTTTCATGTACATTCATTTAGAATGTCCGAGGCTGTACAGGTTGGGGCTTCGAACAATGGTAGATTGTGCGTCCACGTCCTCGTTCCCTGCGATACCCGCATGAGCCGGATTTCCCTCGCGAACTGCAGAGATGTAGGTTAGCTCTGATGGTGTTTATGGTTCCACTCCTTATTTTAGGGTCTCGTAAGTGCTTTAGTGATTGCAAAGAGTCTGTTAGGATCATAATTCTGTTGATTGAAGGTTCCAGGCAGTAATCAACTGTCATTGCTATGGCGAAGGTTTCAGCGGTGGTGCTAGAAGCAGAATTATGGATGGCTATTTTCCTGTTGAAGTTGAGAAGAAGCACCGCACAGTTAGTGCCTACTTCCATTTTTGAGGCATCTGTGTAAACCAATGTAGGGTTTCCATGCTTCTTTATAAGCGCATCGAGGTGAACTGTAGCACTTGCCCTAAGGATCTTCGTGGGAATCAAGGTAAATGAAGTATCTATTTGTAGGTCGATAAACTTCCATGGAGGGAGATTAGATGTAGTATTTTGGTCTATGTTGCGGATAATGAACTGGAGACTGCGAAATAGGTTGCCTGATGCATTATGAAAAGGAAGGGGACGTTTGAGGTTGTGCACGTAATTCAAGTTGGGTCGACTAGATTGTGCTCTCACATTCATGGAATTTGCCTGCAGGGACTTTATTGTGTACTTAATTGTGCTTATTCTTCTCCGGAATGTAAGACTTCGTTAAGGAGTCTAACTACCGGGGTGGTTCTCATACACCCTGTAATTACTCTCAAGGCTTCATTCTGTATCAAATCTAGTTTCTTGAGAGCTAAAGACATTCTATTACAATGTTTATAATTTAAGTGAATAAAGACTTAAAAGATTACCATATTATGCGTAACAAGTATTATCTGACGCCAACTCCGGACCGCAAAACGGTATTTACGCCTAGTTTATTAAAGATAACAGACATGTTATTCATTCTTTGAAAATCATACGACTGCTACATTTCTCATCATGTTTTCCGTTGGGTATTTAAACTGATAACGAGACACAGAGCCCTTTTGTCCATCATTGTGTATCCTTTTTAAAAACTAAAGTATATTACAAAATTAAAATAAGTGGGTATTATAATCTCACATTTATTGGGAAGTTATCCGTACACAACCGTTTTTAATCACTGCTCTGATACACCTTCGAACCCACATTGAACTCCACCGCCTGTTCACTTCGCTATGGACGGAGGCAATCCCACAACACACTAGAAGTCGGAGCGTGGGCGACTTCTTGTGTGTCGCGGGTTTGCCTACGTCCATAGCCCTAAGACAACAGTTACTCTCGGAAACTTCCTGTGTCGCCCACAGTCAGCGGTCACACACTAACGGTGACGTGTACCCTGAAGATATCTCTTATCAACCTCGGTACATCGTTCGTTCGTAGTCCAATTCAGGGAATCTTCAGCACCGCCTACGAAGAGCAGACTCAGACACAAAGTAAAGTCTTCTACAACAATTACCAATACTAATTTTCAACGCGTCGTTCTCTTTACATGTGCTGGATTAGATTCTGTCCTGGATGACCTGTTCGTATCCGTTTCCCTATCATTAAGAATCTTTCATCAATGAATAAATATGTTAGTGGAACAATTTAAATCAATGCCTCTATTCTACCCCTGTCATCATACACAGGCAATCATAATCGGATCCTTGTACCTCCTTTACCAATTATTGCATCGTTCTGTTTACATTTCCACGTGTAACAATAGTTTATAATCGTCATCACAACACAGTTAACCATAATAACCAATCAAATAATATATAACTCGCTCAATTGTCATAATTTTATGAACTTGCTAAACGAGTTCAATCAAAACACAGTTCTTCGTAAACTCGCTCATGAAAGCTCATGATTTTTCCACACACATTAGATACTTATAAATTTAACAAATTAAATTTCTGATACATGACTACAATTTTATCTTCTTTTGTTTGCTAATTCAGTTTAGTGAACCATTATATTTATTGTAAGTAAATTCACTGCACAAAATAAAGTAAACAGACTGAGGTATATGTCGTTTCACATACGAATATTACTAACGATAATTTTGTTTGTGATATTCATATATATGATGAAGGTAAATACTATGTCCAGAGATGAACCCTAGTTATGGATTTACTGGAACGAAAAAGAAATAGAGTCAGAAGGACTTAGCGAGATGAGATACTTCAGTAACAGATAACATGGTTACATAACATAGGAATAGATGGAATGCGGGGATGCGTAAGGTAGAACAAGGGATGACTACGATTCCAGAGATGTAGTTCAATTATGCGTGTTTTATAGTTTTTAATGATTTTTTTCTGTGACAATGAGAAATGTAGCGTATTTTTTCACGTTCATTCCCATAAAATGATGCAGGGAAAACCTTAATCAAACCAGCATCTGGTAGGTCGGGGTCTTGGTGCTTGTCCAACTGTCTTCCGATAACGGGAGATCAGTTTCTTTTTGTGGGGACACAACTTACCCCACTCAATGCCTCGACCTGATTTTGGAGACAACTGGTCGTATGGTCTAATGGGAACACAAAACAACTATTACTATATATCCAACGTCAACGACCCCAGAACATTCACCCATGGAATGCCTAGCCTAAGTGACACGGATTATGGAAATATTTATTTATATTCCTTGGTTTAGGATGAAGGATATTATCGTATATATATATATATATATAGTGGTAGATGACTACGCGGTGATAGTGCAATTGGGACCATCATTTTACATGAGTGGTAAAGCTGATATTGATGATTCGCAATAACAAGTTGCAATCTAAATAAGTATTTTAAAAGAAGTACAATAAGATAATCGGAGTAATGTGGGTAATGTGGGTAAAGGAGTGGCGGAACAATGAAGTTACGAAATATAATTTCTCAAACGTAATAGTAAATTGTCTCAGTCCATTTTTTATAGTGAAGCGCAATCACATGACTACAGATCTGCAGCCTCTGTTTCACCTGTATTGACACTTCTCTAAGAAAATTTCAATGTGCTAAGGCTAAAACATTAATGTACAGAAAACGAAATATGGGACTGCATTTTTTACTTAGTTGATTAAATATTAAAATGTTTTGAACTGACGTCTATGTTCTGAATTATTTTTGAATCGTCATTCATTCGTGTCACTCTCACCATATCAATTAGTGTAAATTATTCCCCTCTGTACCATTCACTGTCAGAATTAACCTACGTCAACTGCAAATCAGCCAATGGAACGCCCGGAAAACATGTCTCGAAACAACCTGATCAACGTACCACATGCACCGCAAAACCTAGATTTCAAGTAGATAGGAAAATGTGCAATGCGCGTACCAAGTTTTAGTCTTAATGCTTAATATTTACATTATTCTCAGTATTGATCTCCGCTTGCTTTAATTAAATTTTCCAGAAAATTTTGCTTTTACAATAAAGCAATACGTTTTCCCGAATATTACAAATTATGGGCTATAAAACGGTTTCATTATCTGGAACGTCGAGTAGCACCCTTGCTGAAGACCGTTAAATTGGCGAGACTTAAATGTAAGGCTTCGTTCTCACAGCTGAGACCTCTCAATCGTCCAGGCAGGGAGGTTTATTGTTTCTCTGCGAATAGCTGAAACATGCTTCATCTGGTGGCGTAGGAGCGTACAAAGAAGCCCTTTAGTCAGTACGTAAAGTGGATTTCCTGAGTGCTTTCAACATCGTGTTTCTGCTAAACGCCCACATATTTGCGTTGAAGGAGTGTACTTACGTTTTCTTTAAAGGTAACGTGCCTATAAACAATAAAAACGGAACTAAATTACAAAATATGAGCCACGTCACTTTTATATGCACAAATTTGAAAAATATTCATAATTTGTGATTTTATTATTGTTCTACAATTAAAATCAGTTGCACTATAATACAAAACCTAAAAAGTCTACATTTTCAGGAGTTATGAGGCAAAGTAACTCTTTACTTCATGAAATTAAATGTTGCATATTCACATTATAATATTTTTTAAAGTAATTCACATGACATCGGTACTTTTTCTGCTCTACTAATTTAGTAATTTCCTCGAGTATAAGCAGTATAATGTTTCTCAAAATTTCATAACTAGTGTGAATTTAATTTTTACAAGGATAATATAGGAAAAGACCCAGCCTACATATATTAGTAACGGGTTTACAATTTAACGTGAAACTTTAGGAGGAATTTCAAAATCACAGTGCATGTTTAGAAAAAAGTATTTATTTGACGACCAATTCACCAGGGCCATAGCACTTAATTTTATTTTATTAATTAAATTTTATGTTGGAATTTACTAAAATTAAACCAGTTGATTAGATAATACGTTCTTGTGAGATGCGATGATAGATAAATCTATGACATGATTTTCTTTTTGACATTTGGTTTCATCTCCCAGAATCATTACAATATCAATTTTATTACTAGTTTAATTCTCTGGCCTACAAAATACATGGAATCATAGGCGTGTTTCTCAGTTCTTACATCGGTTCAATCAAAAGACTTCTATTAGTCGGTATCAATTTATACATTTGGATATTTTTCAGTATATAGGTATGTAAGCGTGAGTTTATAAAGTGTGGAGAATTTTCGACCAAATTTTGTACACATGTTAATAAAAATCCAGGAACAAACATCGGAAGGGTAAAAGCACCCTAGTACCTCTAAAAGTATTTTCCAGTCTCTTAGGGAACCAGGACTATGAAGAAAACGGAAGTATTATTGTCTATCTTAATGCACCACGAGTATGTTTGACTGTCTTGAAGGACCAGAAGTAACTTTGACATAATTAGGATACCGAGAATATTTTTTACTTTCTTAGTAAACTGAGAGTTTAGAGTATCGGAAGCATTTTTTACTATATTGAGGTACCGGGAGTATTTTCGCCTCTCTTAACGTACTGGAGTAATACATGAACTGGTTTTTAGGCTTTTTTTTATTTGTACAGCGCTTATTTAAGCAAAAGATACATTTATTGATTCTATTAATGATAAAATTAGCATTGCGCCGCCATAGGTAGAGGGCGTGAAACGATAAATGTTCAAAAAAGTGACGATCGAATTGCCGTTTAAATCAGTTGATTGCAAAGAGGTTAGTGTCGAATTAAATACTTTTCTTGGCTAATGTAAATAAATCCCTTTATTTTATTGAAAGAACTGTTAATTGCACTCGCCATAATAACAATTTTTTAATACTTCATTTTCACTGTCAGATATATGACAAATATACAGCTCTTTTATTATTAACTTTTAATAAATATGTTATTCTGGCACAACTTGAGTCTCAGCAAAAATTTCAACAGATATTGTCCAGTGAATTGCCTTTGATACCGGTAATGAAGTATTATGCCGATAGCGACAAACTACTCTCTAGAAAATCGAGTCTTTCGAGGGAATTTGATTCTTTTCAGAAATATTTTTTGTAAATCCTACCCGCTGTGAGAGGAGTAAATGCAAATTATTTTAATTACGTTCCCAGACAATCCCAATACATAGAAGAAGGTAGGTATTGCAAAATTATGCATGAAAAGACGAAAGGTAAGTTTAATACCTTTGAACAATTGAGCAGCTTGAAGTAGATTTTTTTGGTAGTATTTTAAGTTTTAATTGTAAGACATTACGGAGTTACATCAAAATATGGTGTAACTTATGCAGTTTGAAAAGTTTCAGACTAACTAGAAAATATCTGGAAGAATCAGATGTTTAAAATTAGTAAGAGAAATACAATTTAAATAAAATTCGCGAGAGATAGACGCAACTGCAACGAAGTCGTCATAATATGGGTGCCTGTAATGAGAAAAAGAACTGTCCGCGAAACTCGCACAACATAAAAAAGTTCAGAGACACGGTTTTTGACTTTTTCGAATATATTTTCATCCATTTGCCCACAAAACAAATAAAATAATTCCAAATACGGGTAAATATTTTATGAGTGAGATAGGTATGAGTTATCTTCCTAAGTTCGTATTTCTTTTCTTAAAATTCGTATTTCATTTTCAAATATATGTGTAAACCAAAATATTTATACGATTATAAAATGGAAAATGAATAATAAATAAAATATTAACCTTAAATAAAACCCAATTTTTTAACACATTATATTAACAGATAATTACCTCAGAACATCTGAGTTTTCCGAGTCAACTAATGAAACGATGAATATATTTTTCCAGTTACCACACTAAATACTTTCAAACTTTCCTATCAACCAATAATTTTACAAATCCTAATGTTTCCCCTCACACAACAGCAGCAACATGCCTTTTTTACGAACTATTACTGAAGCATTATCCGCGTACATTAAAAGGTTCAGAATTTATTATCTGGTTCCCCGGAAAAAAGAGTTCTTCATCATAGAAAGCGTTATGTCATAATGCTACATTACGATAATTAAATTGAATTAGTTATTATGTTTAGAGGGATTGGCGAAGCAAAGAAGAAATCTAAAGTACTACAGCAAGAGTTCATTTAGAAAAAAAAATCCTCAATACCATTGATGTAGAATAGCGGAAAGGGCTTCTGAAACTATACACGTGGAGTACATGATGATATTGATGTGAAATATGTACAGTTTGTAAGCTGTAAAATTATTCGGTACCTCTAGAAATGTGGTCCTGCTGAAGAATTTTGAAGCTAAACTGAACTGAAGATGTAAGGATCCAGCAAATATTCTTGGAGGAAAATTCTGTGGAGCACACTAAGATGAAAAATCGAAGCAGGTTTTTGAACTGAGAAATCCAGGTTTGGTTCATTCAGTGATCGTAGATACAGTGCATGGCTTGAATAGAGCTCATGTAAGTTAAAAATGACTAATGACTTCTGATTATTTAGTTTCAGCTTATGTTTTATAAAAACTGTAAATGTTCCGTAAGGACTAATCACTAAAAACGTATATGTGCTATTACACTGAAACATCAAGATATGTGGATGGAAAAATGTCGCCCGGATCTGGAATCGAACCTGAGACCTCACCGCTAACAGGGTGCATGCTCTGACCACTGAATTTGATCCCTGTCGACATTGTGCGACATTCCTCCGTCGTTTATATTTCATTCGATTCTCCGACAATTTCCTTATCTCAAATTCTTCATGGCTTATTCTAGGATATTATGAAGAACGGATTTTTACGTAAATTGAGAAGAAGATTGTGCAGACACTGGCCGACTATTCGAATAGGAATAGCAGACAACTCTTACCGTATGCCCAAGGTCTGCGACCCCGAAACATACACCTCTCAAAACAGGCCGAGGTGCCTCGGCTTATAGGCTTATATATTTATATTCAAAGATACAGAGATAGAAATGTTATATATGTCTCAAGCCATACGGCACGGTTGAATTAATAAAGATTTGTGGATGGAAAACCTATAATAAATTTACACTAAAATCCGTCATTCATAATATCCTGAAATATATAAGATATCTCTATATTTCTTTGAATATAAATATACTTTACACATCTTTTACGAGAATTTCTTGCAATGAACAGCCCACGTATCCATTGTAAATCTTATCCTGCATTATATGATAAACGACACGTTTACTATCAAAATTCACTTATATCATGTAAAAGCAGAAATAGCCATTTTTGATGATATAGAGATTTTCATTGGTTAACATCACGCGTCATAACTAATATTTTTACCGTGAAATAGAAGCAGTCTTTGCATATTCAGATTTTCTTATTATATTATCTAAGTCTGAATTTAGTTTCTTCCAAAAGAGGACGGTTGTTACAAAAACAGTCCACGTTTAAATACATTTTAGTGAAAGATTAATTCTAAAGGTTTCCCATTCTCGCGTGAGCCGCTCCTGCAGACGCAGAGAAAGGTAATTCCTTCACTGTGCGATATCTGATTTCCCAGAGTGCGCTCACAAGCTCCGTGGTATCTACACGGATGCAAGGGCCTCTTTTGGTTTAATAACCTTGTCGTTGCACGAACAGAATTCAAAGCGTACGTAGTTGTTATAACAGTGGTTGGAGAGAATGTGAATGGTTCGTACTGTGGTGATGGATGGTATTTATTTGTTTCAAGATCTAAGCCGTATGGGCTTTAAATTTTTATTTCCACTTAATAGACTGTACAAATGTGTCCGTAATAAACAGATTAAGAAAAATTAATTTAAAATAGCATGAATTATTAACCCAGGTCTAACCCGCAATGTGGCTCTAAATTTCAAACACAAATGCATTATTACCATTGACCACACAAATAAAGAAACGTATTTGTTTCCATGCATAATATTAAGGACTATTTCTGAATTTCAATGTAGGTACTTGATTTCTATAACTGACAAGGACTTGCTGATGCGTCGCATATTAGTCATCCGGAACTTAGCATTATCTCGGTTTATTTTCTGACTGCAGATGATTCACCTCTAAAAATATTTTAATCGCAAGGATTTGGTTCTTGTGTCCGGTGGTCCGGTTCTCGTTTTTTTAAAAAATCAGGCTACCTGAGTGTTAACCAGGTGTATTAATTTTCGGTCATTAAATAATTTAGAATAATATTGTATATAATTATAAAAGTTTATTTAAATATTTAAAACAATTTCAATAAGAGTACGTAAAGCTTGGCTCAGTACAGGGTGTGGTGGGCCTTTAATAGATGTCTCAGCTTTGTCCCGCAATACACTATTATTATTTTTCTGTTATCGGGTAATTGGGCCCTTAGCAATTTTAGTGACAGATTAGGCTCGACATGCACGAAGCTGCTTCACACTTCTCAGAGTGCAGAAATTTTATTGTACAAGCATCAGTTTCTTCTACTTGTTCACAACAACTCCGGCTAGATATTTCTAACTTTGACTCATTTTTTTTAATGTCTCCCCTTGACTAACTATTTATTTCTTCTGTAGATACATGTTCTAGCTCTCTCCTTTCCAAATTCCGCGTACCTACCCGTATTTTTTTTTCATTGGAGTCCGACCCCACCAAACAATTAACCGTCACCACCTGGTCAATCGTGATTTATGTCTCAACATCTGCCATCTTCCGGGCCTCGAGTTCCACGCAAACTACATGCAGCCAATTTGAAATTGAAACTAAAAGAAACCCGGCAGTTTTATTGAATTAACAATTACTCTATTACAGACTCCCGTTTATAGCTTGGAAAGGGATCGAAATGGAGGATGCGTAAAGGAGAGAAAGGTTGCAGAAGGTTAACCAGGGTCACCTGGCAGTATCTTAATGATCATCCCGAGCATCAACCTAAATGTGATGCAAGGAATATCCTAGAGAAAGCAGCATCAAGTAGGAGGGTGTCTCAGTACATGTCCCACGCCTTTCCGGTGACTGGCTGCGGGGCTGCGGGAATGCAGCATTGCCGAATCCATGTCTAGATTATGTTTGAAAGGAGAGAAATGATTGTTCTAATGGGAGGAAAGGCCAGTTCTTGCAGTATGCCCAACATCTGCGACCCCGGTGTGTACACCTGTCAAAACTGACTTATATTTCTGGCGGCGTCTTGGCCCTCTCGCAAACTAGGAGAAAATTTTCCCAAGGGAAACACTGGTACTCGGCGCGGAATTTATATGCCCAAATTTTTCCATGTCTGGTACGTGCTCTGTCACAGAATCCTCGTATTCACTACGCGACACAGTGGCGCCATCGAATTACACGCTTTAATTCGTCCTGTTCTCAACCCGTGATACTATCTTTAATAAATTAAAATAGAATATGACTCTTGTCTTAATGAGTGTCTATCTATCGCGTTACAAACGTTTAACCTACTTTACCTTCAGTCACATTCGCTTTCTTTCCGCTTACCGTGTCAGCAGTTTATGAATTTGATATATATATAGTGTATGCAGGTTGAGACAATTATTTTCAACATGCTAAATCTCTCCTTTATTTAATTGTGCTAGGTTTTTGGTTATTGAAATCATGATTTCAGGATTGTAGAATACATATAACACTTAGTGTCACAATATAATTGACGAGTGAGAATTCCGAGTAATACTTTCATCGAACAGAAAGCTTTTATACTTATTTTTGGAATCCAGTTTGGTACTGCGGGAGATGATATATAAATGTAGATTAACGCGGAATCCGCTCCATTATCAATAGGATGATGGTCCATTTGTCAAAAAACTGAACATCGCTTCCATTGGAAATGTGGCACAAAAGGACCACAAAGAATGGGGGTGAAATGTTTTATTCGCTGCTGACACCAGGCTCTCTGTCTGTTCCACTATCTTGTGGCGCCGCTCGCGAAAATTCTTCCCCTGCCGTCGGAGCGCGAATGCCGCTGTGTATCAGCATCTGCGTCGTTGCTATGGCAACATGGTGTCACATGGACTTATTGGATTTCTTTGTGCGCTGTCAGGACGCGTTAACATCGGTGTCGCTCCCCTTAGAACACTTTTCAGTCTTGGCTGCGTTCCTAATCTCGAACTGCGGCCAAGAGAATTATTTGGTTTCAGAGCAAAATGTATACCTAGGCATTGCTTCTCACGAATGCTGATTTCTTTTGTTAACAGAAACTTAGGAACATAGTTGGTTGTAAGAGATAAACTTTCTTATATTTCCTCTCTTTTTTTACTGTTTCTTCGCCTCCTTCCAGTCCAAACGTTACATTATTATTTACAGTTATTCTGCACTGTAAATGTTATTGACATTTGATAACTCCAGTGACAACGGGGCTTTAGGTGCGGAACTATCTCGTTTTCCTGATTTGTGAGGTAGATACTGCGGAGAAAACAGTTATGAGGAAGTGTAACTAATTTATCCTTATTTTTAGTAATAATTGATCGGAATAAGAAAATAATGTACTGCATACGAGTAATACGTAAAAATAAATAAATAAGAAACTTATATAAGAGACATTGAATCGTGTTTATGGTAATATGAGATTGTTAAATTCTAAATAAATGAGATATTTGCTAAATAAATAACATAAATTATAAAAAAAAATTAAATAATCTTATAGGCCTACATTAAAAGTCATCGAATGTTTATTAAAAACACAAAGGCACCATAATTTTAAGGCTTTATTGTAGAAAAAGGGCTAATGGATGTAATTAATTTTAGATCATATATACAAAAAAATAAAATCGGAAGACCAACAATTCTTACAAATAAATCTAAAATTAGTTATATAATAACAGACAAAATCGATCGTAGTAATGGCTTCCTTCAAATTTGATTATTAAAACTTTTACGATTATAATTGATTGATTGCAAATATTATTTAGACATATACATGTTCATAGGAATATTCAGTCCTGATGCATGTTAATTCTTTGAATAAAAAAAATTATTATAAATATAATTCATTTGTGATTTTTTACTTACTTAAAAATTACCGCTACATTTTTTTCGAATATTTTGATGTCATGTACTCCAACTTTCAATTAAAACTAATGATAACGTGGGCGAAATTTAAGAAACGTGGGCACAATCGACGTAGACAATCATTACAGCAAAAGATATCGCGACTTCCACTCGCGTGCTTTCTTTTCCCAGCCTCGAAATCAACCGCGCCTGCGTTGTCGTGGGCGTACGCATTCTCGTCTTACATTCTCTCAAACTGCTTGTTACGGACTAATTCCTCGCCAAAATATAACACTTGTTGATAATATTTATTTTCCAGTTAATACAAAAAAAATAAATAACCTGCATTTGCGAATAAACAAAGCGATATGTTTGTTGCGTTACGAGACAATCGAACGTAGCTAAAGAAACGAATTAATCTACGCATTAGACATTATCAAGGGTTCTCTAAGTGGTGACGTAATTTGAGGCTTTTTTCGCATTATGATACTGCGACGAAATTGTTATCAGAGGTTCCGAAATAAAACAAATTATTTAAATTGTAGACTAAATCCTGAGATAACGTGGATCACAAATTTTTTTCCAAAATTGTGAATGCAAGGAAAAGTACCTTCTGCTATTCGGATTAGCAGCTATAAGTATAACTAAATGATAATTCCTAATACCAATTTCATACTTCCCTGTTTTAAAACATTACGTTTTATCTGGCGTATTCGGAAGTTTTAAGTATCTCTTTATTAATTTATTTTTACAGCTGCATAAAATATGTTAATAACATTGTTCGCTTTATTCCAAAAATTAAGTTGAATAAATTTGTTACTATTTTCAATATTTGTAGGTTCAATCTAAATTTTTCTTATGAAATTTGGTATAATCACTATTAATTCTCTTTATATTCCTGTTTACTGTTTAGAATAATAAACGATTACAATTTTTATAAAAAATCAACATATTCCGAAAGAGTTCTATTTTTCATGTGCAACTACCCGCTTATTCAATATAAGAAAATATAATTGGCTTACAAACATAAGGCCGTTACATTGATTCGTCCCAGATACCCCCAAAAAATCTAGACAATATTTTTTAATATTCTGCTACTACATTGTTTTCCTCTAAACTTTATTTCTAAATATATAAAATTAAATTGAATAGTATAAAGTTCAAAACCAATAATTTACCAGGTAACAAGTGTTAATAATGGTAAAAATTTAATAACATAGTTTAGACTTATTTTGCTATATAAAACACAAATTTATTGGCTTATTCAATAATTATTGTAGTGGAGTTATATTCAAATAATTTAATAATAAAAATTTGGTGAAAAACATTAAAGATACAATGAACCATTTTTATAAACGGAATGTTAGTTACAAAATTTTTTTGACTGCAATGCATGCTACATTCGCAAAACCATACTAGCCTTAAAAACTCGTATAAAAACAACACAAAATTAATCTTAATATTAATATTACAAATATTCAGTTTTATCCACAACCAATGAAATATTTTACTATAATGATGAGTGAAATGTTGAAAATTAGATATAACCTACAGCCGTCAGTGTAAAATTTATAGAATTATTATGTATTAAATAAATGATACACTATTATGGTAATGGACCAAGTCTAACACGTATCAATATTATTATTTCATTGCCATCAGTTACATTTTTTGCTTTGATTGTGTTAATTTTAAAATTTAACAATGTAACTATTTCATTTAAAATTCATCGTTTCATCTCATTTCGGTTATAACCGGCATGGAAGCCACATCATGCACTTTAAAATGTTATTACAAATTAGTCACTATATTTTTATACGTATTAACTGAATATCTTAGTACTTAGTACAATCAAATTGTAAAATTTAATTACTCAAATTTAAATATATATTTTCTTCAAATTTTAGAATACAAATATTCACATCATGAAAGAAAATTAGTTATTTAGATCTTATCCATTTTGAAAAGTTGCCTGATGTAGTCGCAAAGTAGGGTCGAAACATAGTAGTTTCTTGATATTTGATATAAATTGGTTTTTACTTATTAGCATTATACTTATTTATCTTCTATTTTAATTGGTATATTATTGTATAAATGAGTTTTGATAATATATAGGAAACGTTTCCACTACTATAATTTTGAAAACAAACTTAGACCATACCCGTTTAAAAAAATATATTTTTATAATTGTGTTTTAGATAAATAATCTCTGAGTTAATTTCTCAAACTCTGCCTGAAATGTGAAATCGTTCTCGGTATCAATATTCGATCGTCCACACGATAGTATACATATTTCGTAATATGTCGCATCGGCACTCAAGTGCGCATTCAAAGAAAATCATCCAGTAAAAATGGAGATGTTTTTACGTTGAAACACTGCTGGAGAGTTGTTAATAAAAAAATACGACTGATTAATCTTCTGGGATAAGCCTCAGATTTATTAAATTGCACTTAATAATCGCATTCCGGTTGGCATTAGCATAGAATTTCGGCTTTGTTCGTTGCTTTTGAACCCATCGCAGAAAAATACAATACTATCGTAAATTGTAATCGCTTTACAGCTAAAATCTGAAACACAGCTTTTATTTTGCATCACTTCGTAAAGTCACTTGTGAAGTACGAAACAAAAGAAAAAACCTTAATTATTTTGCGAAGTAATCCAATTACGAGTGGCGGAGCGCATTTGTGACACGAGTGGAAAACAGCGCGGATTACTTCGTGTTTTTAGCTTTGTGGGGTTGAATTTAATTTAATTCGTGCCGCAGATTAAAATTAAAAATGCCGATGCTGCTTTACATATTTGAAATGTAATTATAATAACAGTATTTATTTGTGAGAGTGGTGGCCATCGCGGATCCGCCGAAATGGCGCCGTCCTCGCACCTGGAGTGGATGAAAGACGCTGACGCTGCGGCGCCGTCATGAGAAAGATTTTAATGACGCTCAGTCCTCGAGTGCGGCCAGGCCTCAATCCAGGGCAATTTGTGGTTTTAATTACAAACTTGACTGCTACAAAGTTGAGTGAAAAGAGTGTTGGCAGCTCTTTATTCTGAATAGCTAAGACGGCCCAAAGTGACTGCAGCGTCAAGCAACTCTCCTCAGAGCGTCTGCTCACACGTTTACGAGTAGCTAAACATGCTACAAAGCAGCAGAAAAAGTCTGCTAAATAGTTTATAAATCTAGCAACGTTAAATTCCCTGAGTAACCAAACATAATTATTAGAAAGAAGGATTTAGAAAGAGTTTTGATGATTTTATTGCACGACTCAATTCTCATCAGACAATCTTAAGCGTGAAAAAAAAATATTCAGACGATGCGGATTTTGTGGGTTTGACAAATAGATAAGGAAAAACGGCAATAAGCTTGTTATTCTTCTTCTCCCAAACTAGAGAAAAATTACAAAATTGATAATTGCGAAATTTATGTTAACGTTATGTTAAGTGGTTTTATGAGGGTTGTGGCAATTCCCTGTAACATCATAGGAAGGGATGTGAAAGGGGGGAAGCGGAAGGATAGGACAACGTAGCCAAGAGTTAACTAAGTCCCTCGGACAGTAGTTTAAGGATCCAACACGGCAGTCGCCTAAAAGAGATGCAGGACATACCCTAGAAACCTTGCATCAGGTAGGTCGGACTCTTGCTACATGTTCCACGCCATTCAGATGGCGGGAGTGAGGATTTCTGTGTGTACCAAACCATTTACGGAAACGTTTTGTAAAACATTCAGTAGTTCAGAGGTCTCTTAAGCCGACAGTATAGTAGGGAAACAAGTAGTGATTCTCTCGAATGCACTTCTAGACATCGCTCAGATTGGACGATTATAATTCATTCAAGACTAATAAAAATTTCTGGAAGATAACTTTATTACATGTCTGCCATAATTTTACACGTAAATGAAAATAATATGATAATTAACGCAGAAATCCCCTTATAAATTGCCTTTATAAATTATTGTACTCGTTTGTCACTTGTTGAACAACTTATCCATCTTAAATGAGAAAACCGTGTTAATGGAGTGATTGGTAATAAAATATCAAACATGGGTGTCTTTTGGTTTCGTTAACTAATAGATTGTCTGCCGTTTTCATGGCTAAGAAATTCAAGGTCCGGAAGGTGGCAGTTTGTATTGAGCAGCAGGATTTATCAATTAGTAAAGCTGCAATTAAGGGAGGGAAAGGGATTATTGTGGTATTAGAATTATGCCCTTACATGAAACTGAACAACACATACTGACTTCTTAAAAGTGCGAAATGGAAATCCGAAGCAGTTACCCATAGTTTGCCAAAGAGAGATGTTCAACGAGTTGCGATGGACAAGGAAATAGTCTGAGTGAGTGACTGAGATACATTTTAGTCCAAGGCGTGATAGTGAGATTTTATTTAGTTCGAGGCGAGACGTTTGTACAATAAAAATTCTTGATTCTGGAGGGCGTGAAGTAGCCATCGTTCCTGCCGTCCATCTGGTCAGATACCTGCCACGCTGGTCCTCGTCCTTGACGCCAACAAATCAGCAGACAGCACAATGACCCGATAAACAAACAGTAAACCATAAATAGTGCATCCCGGGTCAGAGCTGAGGGCTTAGTACAAAATACCGTCGCACACTAGCCAGAAGCACGTTTTCCCGACATGAACATCCTGATTGCCATTTGTACATTATCCCGATTGGCGTTTCCCGACAGGTCATTTTCCCGATGGTTCATTGTCCCGAAAGGTGAGATAAAGTATAATATTAATCTTGTTGAACATTTTTAAATTCAGTTATTCATTAAAGCGTGGAACAATTTCCACCAAACTTGGGACACGTAGCACTTAAGATGAAGGATCTAATATCTCTAGCAAACCTATGGGTGGAAGTAGAAAGTGGTGGCATGTTCAAAGTACAAAATATGGCATAAATTCCTATATTGGCGCCATATAAATAGTTTACGGGGTTTCTCAGATTCCTAATGTCACTCTAGATGCTTTCAATGTCGAATTCCATCCCTTAAATGCAAGAGCACAGGTATGAGGTTGAGTGACAAAAAATTGCGATAACTTCCAAGATTTATGTCGAATCTTCTTCCTGGATCTTAAGTGATACCTGCACTAAGTTTTGTTGAAATTGTTCCAAACATTGGTCATTAACTTAATTTAAAAGTGTTTCACATTATTAATATTATGCTTTATTTCGTAAAAGCTCACCTTTCGGAAAATGACCTGACGGGAAAACTCAATCGGGGGAATGTACTGTCGGGAAAATGGCAATCGGGATTTTGTCCTCTCGGACAAATGTAAATCGGGTTATCGTTGCTGGGAAAACGTGCATCGGGCAAGAGTGTGTCGGGCAAACGTTTCCTGATCCCAGAGCTGAGGCATTAGAAATTCTCATGTACTGAGCCAAGTTTACATACTATTATTCAAATGTTTATATTTAAATAAACTTTTAATTAAATCCAATTGTATTGCAATTAAATTTATAAGCCCCAAATATATATTGCATCCATTATAATAGTCATGAAACGATATCTTCTCTGCATTTTTAACCTGTTTTATCTTTTATAAAATCATCAATTTTTGCAAATTTTAGAAATTTCTTAATTATTTTATATTTTTATGAGTTACATTATTATTATATATTTTTATTAGTCACATAGAGAGATAACAAGATAAATTTCTTGAAACCATAATATTGCGGCGTGGACCAGAATCAGTTTCATATTTCAAAACATTTTTGGAGACTACTTTTTTAAATTTATTTTAAGGTAACAGGCTACATGAGGATAATTCACATGGTGGCAACTCCCTTTTAATAGCATAAGAAGGAATTTGAAAGGGAGGTGGAGGAAGTTATCCAAGAGTTAATTAGGGTCCCCGGTCAATATTTTAAGGATCTTACCTGGCATTCGCCTAAAAGTGATGCAGGACAAACCTGGAAAACTGGCATCAGGTATATCGGTCATTGGGTACTTGTCCCACGCAATTCCAATGGCGGAGAGGGGTTTTCTGTGGGGACGCAGCACTCCCTTCTCCCTGCTTCGACCAGTTTATGAGGCAACTGGCCGACTGTTCCAATGGGAACAGAGAACAACTCTTACCGTATGTCCAAGGTCTGTGACCCCGGAACATACACCTCTCAAATCAGGCCGAGGTGCCTCAGCTTGTGGGAACCTTAGTTAAAAAACGGAGACAGGAAAAGGAATCCCCAAAGGTAGCCCCCTCCGTGTCTTGAACTATTTTAAATTAATAATTACATTATATGAGTTAAATTTCATATTTTTAGTGTGGGAATTCCATACAAAAATGTTTTGGGATGTGAAACAATTATTTAAAGAGTGAATGTATTTCTCGGTATTGTTGAATATACTTCTCTTGGGATTCTATCAAGGTAAATTCGTCGATTTCGAGTTACGTTTCCATAGCTACCACCAAGCGACGTGCCGATACTGCGTCTGGTGGCTCTAAGCTACAGAAAATACCTCTTTCTCAATTGGTATTCCTAGCTGGCGGAAACCTTTATCCCCATTTGTATAAGGGTCTTCACATGAAGACGATGGTGGTGATAACAACGGCAACGTAGTGTAAATCCGTCCGGCTCAATCGCATCGAATCCCGAGAAGAGTTAATAACTGATGAGAGTGAACGCGGAAAGCTTATTGAAGAAATTTCCCTTTAACTTATTTATATGGCTGATGGATATATGGGGCTAAATTATTCAGAATTCTCGTGTTGTTTCCTGGTTTACATGAGTAAAAGCTGATGAGAACAAATGCTCCCAACGCACGCGAAAATATTCACATTTATTTCAAATATTACGGAATCGTGTGATTACTTTCTTACACAGGATAAATTCGTTGATGACGCAGGGAAATGTATTTGAATATTTTGTAGGAAGTTTTTATTTGTCTTTTTGTTTTGAAAACCCTTTATCTTACGAGTTCTATGTTTTAATTGAACTTGATTAATTCATACAATTCTGTAGCATCTCTTCATTGTCTCGTCAGTTTGGTAAAGTAGATAGGAAACAGAATATTCTATTGTCAAAAAGAAATCGATTATGTTAACTCTAGTAAACCCATTTGGAGCACAACAGACCTCCAATGATTCTTTTGGCTGATTATCTGATTATAAGGGAAATACTTTGACATTTGAGTAAATTAGGGCGACGTATTGACGTGATTTCTTTTTTCTTATTTCAGTGGTAGCTCAAGCTTATAAAGTGGAAGTGGAGGTCCTGGGTGCACCTCGAGGCTGTACGGCTGTGCTGCGTTGCGTTGTGCCCAGCTTCGTCAGAGAACTCGTTCGCGTCGTGTCTTGGGTCCAGGAGCCGGGTTTTTATGTCTATCCGTCTCTTCAAGGAGGTAAGTCATAGTAAAACATAGATTATATTCGCTTACTTAGTTGAATGTACCGCTTACATGTGGGGGGGGGGGTTGAATACGCCGCTTCCACAATGGAAAGTACAAGAGGTTTTATTCGCTGCTTACTCAATGGAAACGACACTAATTTCCAGAAGATGGTGTCGGAGGGAGTCATCTAAACGCCTCTCCCTTATGAGTACCCGAGCTTTCCTAAAAAGTAATATTGACGACTTTTACGTAACACCTTCATCCAGATCCGAGACCAGTGCGTATGAACCTTTAAAGTTCACTGACTCTAATAAATTCTATGCAGTAAGAATAATTTATTCAACATTTCAAAATTTTTAATTTAAATTTGAAAAACTATAATAAAGAAAAATTCAACAATTGGCACTTAAGAATTAACTTTCACATAATTATTAATTATTAAAATTATTAAAATAAATAATGTGTTTATAAATTACTCCAATAAGTAAAATAATATTAAACACTAATCCCTTAAAAATTTAATAGACGGATAATTTGATAGTAACACACATACAAAAATATATTTTTTCCATAATTATGCCACCATCAATGATTAAAGACGCGTTTGAGCAAGTTTCTTCACCATTACTTCGCATATATCCGTATGTAAGAGAAGCTCACAGTCTGTAACGCTAATTGGTTGCTCATTACTACAGCATCTGAATACAATGAAGTACTAATTACGCTACGGCGTTTGTAATGGCTGAATAACAACCAACATGGGCGCAATAGTGTTATTTTGAAAATCAAAGACATATCGAAATTAATATGCTAGACGTGTGGAAAACCAGAATACTCTTGAAAAATATGGATTCGGGACACGATTCTTGGCCATACTATGGCGAGAAAATAAATATACGCTGGCAGTAAGCAACAATACAAGAAAGCCGTTTACACCTAGATAATATATTCTGGTCATTTGTGTTTCAGGCAATATTTGAGTCAGTTAGCGCATATATATCACAAAATGAGAGCATAATTAAAGTAAGTTTTCAGAGTATAGGCAATATTATTCACATCAATATGACGACGATCGCAGACGGAAAAATAGTTTAGTTGTCAGGATCGAAGATATGGTTATCTTTCTCATAACATGAGACATGGAAATCTGTCATCTTTATATTTATATTGGATGGCTACTTTCTCAATAAAATACCCACGTAAATACCATGAAATGTATGGTCAAGTATTCATTCTTGATTATATTATTCTATTTGAGAGACGTCTTGTTAAATTAATTAACATTTGTTAGTACACAAAATTTGCTTCTCTTCCAATTTAAAATATAACATTTTAGAATATAAAGTGTTAATTTAGACTAATATTTATAATAATTATAATTTATAATGAACTTGACTTTCATTTAATAATTTTACGGCTGTTAAAAATCTCAAATTATATCTTCATGTATGTCGGTATGCCGTACTTACGGGTCATATATTTTTCACTTTTCACAAGGAAACGGACAGTACAATTTATAAGGATGGCTGTACGCTATCAAGAAATTGCTGCAATTCACTTATTGCAAGTGTAGAGTGTCTGAAAGTCGTTGTACAAGTTCTTGCAAGAAGTTACATCAGTAGTACAGGAGCCAGCCACCAGCGATAGCGGAAAATTTTTCATGAATAAAAACCATTCTATATCTTTGGAAGGAGAAAAGTTGAAAATAGGTTAAACAGTAAAGAACATCGTGAAACCAAAAACAAATTGAGTCTGGCAGTGGTGTGGAACTTTGTAGAAGCAGTGGACAACGTTCTGATTTGCTCGTAATCAGAACTAGAGCGACAATCTTGGCTGGAGAGAGATAGGCTTAAAGTAAAGGTCAGCAGTATTTTTGGAACAATTGTGTCTGGTGGACGATACCATTGTTTTGGAAAGTCAAATAATGGCCTGTTGCGTGTCATAGTGTAAAGTGTATCATAGAATCCAAACAATTGCCTGGTACCAGTACAAACTGTAAGTAGAGAGAAACTTTATAAATTTATTGCTATTTAAACGTTAAATAAGGATAGATCGTCAGATTTCGGTTTCAATTTCATTTTTGTTGTTTTAATTCCAATCAAGATTTGAATGTTATAAAAATTTATCTGTTAATTTTGGATGGTAGGAAGAAGGTATTGTTCTTTGTTTAAAAGGCCCAATTAATATTCCTGAGACAAGAGTAAAGGAGCTTGTATAATAATAAAAACATTAATGTAATAAATTACAACCAGAAAATTTGTTATTATAAAATTAAATTTGTATATTACAATATATATCTTGTAATGCAGTAATGCTTGGCTGTCCGCAGTTTGAGTGGCGATGGAATTTTAGGGCCGGAAGATGGAAAATGTGGGACCATAAATTAAGTGTCCAGATACTGGGGGTCACTCGTTTTGGGATCGGACCCTACCGAAAATAAAAGAAAATGCGAGAGGTCACTCGAAGTATGTCAGAGAGAAATATTGTCGACAAGAAAATTTATATTACAAAAATTTGCAATAAACAGTGTATCACGGGACAATCTTAATGGCCCACCACATACTTAGTGTAGAACTTTTCTTGTACTGAATGCTTTTTTTAATCATGGAAATTGCTTAAATATAGGAATAAAGTTTTATAATTAATTAAAATTATGTTGCAAATATTAACAACCTTAAAACTTAATATTACAATATATAATCTTTATTAGTAATGACACAATAGAAAAATCGCATATCAATCCTTCTCTCTCTCTCTCTCTCTCTCTGTATATATATATATATATATATATATATATGTATGTATATATATATGTGTATATATATATATGTATATATATATATATATGATCCCGGGAACCCTTATCTGGGATGAGGATTCTCTCACAGGTAACCTGCGAGGGATGTTCTCTCGCAGGCAGAACCTTGTAGGATAGATACGAAGGGGCTACCTTTGGGTATGCCTTTTCCTCTCCGTTTTTGAACTAAGGTTCCCACAAGCCGAGGCTCCTCGGCCTGTTCTGAGAGGTGTATGTTCCAGGGTCTCAGACCTTGGGCATACGGTAAGAGTTGTCCGCTATTCCCATTGGAATAGTCGGGCAGCTGCCTCCTAAACTGGTCGAGGCACGGAGAAGGGAATGATGCGTCCCCACAGCAAACTCCTCTCCCGCTATCGGAAGGGCGTGGAACAAGTACCCAATGCCCGCCCTACCTGATGCAGGTTTTTCTAAGGTTTTCCCTGCATTTCTTTAGGCGAATGCCGGGTAGGATCCTTAAACCATAGCCCGGGGGTCCTAGTAACCCTTGGCTACCTTCCTCTGCCCTTCCGCATCCCCCTTTCAAACCCCTTCCTATGCTATTAAAGGGGAGTTGCCCAATGTGGGCCTGTAGCCTGTGTAGCCTGTTGCCCTAAAAAAAAAAGGGAACCCTTATCACGCACTATGCTTTGGTGTATACTTTCGTTAAACAGTCAGTATTTCCAACTCCACCAAGGATATTACCAGCCGAAATTGAATTACTTGTTAATTATTATTTCAACCTTTTTTGATAATTCCATATGTTATTTTTCCAAATATTACCAATAAATACATCGAATTTATTAATATACCTCATGAAATAAATGTTCTTTTTTTATATAATTTATACATTATTCACAATACTTCATTCATAACAATATTTTGTTTTAAAATTGAAAACAGTTATAAAGTAATGTATAATAATTCTATATGTGAAATCAGTACATTATTGGTATTGGTATAATAATAAAAGAGGAGTCGTGTAATATATGTATATATTCCGGTTCATATATATATATATATAAAATCTCTTTCATTTTATCCTGTCTAATACAACAGTATATACCACCATATTCACATTTATTATTCAACACTACCTCCATATAATGTAAATAGATACCTTCTAAATCTCCCAATTTGTATCTTGACCTATGTTCATGCGGGTTATCCACATTATCTCAGTCACAATCATTTTTACTTTCTATTAAATTGGAAGTCAAAGTCGTATTGTTTTTGAGAGGATCTTTACATTATTCTTGTTGCAATACAACCTTTGATATATTCATGTTCGTCATCCCTATGTTACAGATTTACAATTTTTGTATTTTTTACGAATACAATTTTTTATATATATATAAATTGTATAACTTTAACCGCTTTTGTTTATTATACAGTGGACTCGGTCTCAACAGTAAATACACAATTGTTAAACAGTAGTGTTAAGACATTGCGTTCACAGATTATCAGCACGAGACAATCTCATTCTCTCTGATTCCCATCGCCAATTGAGGCCCGGGAACAGAATGACAATAATTGCAAGACGTTGACACTGAGTTGATTGATTCTCAGAGGCGTATTGTATTTCATTATGTGCAAACTGAAAGGTGCAGTTGAAGCCACGGGGCGGATCATATGATGAAGTGATGAATGAAGCCTATGTAACGTGAGGCGCCACTGTCTCAATATGATGGATGGGCGTGACGTCACCACCGTGGCAAGAGGGGCAGACAACTTCAATATCTCAACTTTCGTTTCGCTTTTTCACCAACTCACCAGCCTAATGTGGTAAAGTTCTCAATAAATAATTAAGATCAAACAAATGGTGAATACTGTTCGTATGAATAAAGATAATGAAGAAAAATTACATAAGTATTTATAAGTTAAATGGAAGGTTTTACAGGTTTACTTGATGAAGAAATAGTTCTCGGGCTTCCACACGGCTCACACAGCGATTAATCCTCGACATTTCGACGACCACAACGATTGTTATTAATTCAAATTTAAAACACTAAAAATTTGCTCGAAGAAAAGTGGCCAGGAATATTTAGGAACACAGTTTAATATGAAAATATATTCAGAAACGCATACCTTTTGCAATTTTTTTTCATGCATGTCCGTGAAGAATAAGTTAATTACAGAAAGTCAAATTAGTTCACCCCTACGTCATAACGGAAAGTTAAGATGACATAACAGTTGTAAAAGTAGAGAGATTCTGTAGCGTTTTGATTTATTTAGGCAAATTAAGAGTAGGACAATTTTTAAAATAAAACGTATCTACGAAGTGGGTCGTTTCCTCACAATGAGAGCTCGACAGATATAGAGTTCTTATTCGTTGCTCTATTCAACTGTAACGCGCGTATTTAATTTTAATTTTGCTTTATCATCGGAAATGTTGTTTAATGTAGTTTGGAGAATTCTTTTGTTTCCCAATTCTAGTCGCCGACCTGTAGCGTCTCAGGTAGCCGCACGTGGCTATTTTAATACCAGGATAGTGTACATCGGCCCATGGGAAAATCCCATGCGGCTAAGAACAACAGAAGCCGTGACTCTAAGGGCGAGAAAACGTCCAGCTCCGGCGTAGGAGGATAGATTTTAGGACAGTTGCAGTAAAAACGTTGAGGAGGACAGTTGCAGTAAGGACGTTTAGGAGGAGTGTTGCAGTAAATACGTTGAGGAGGACAGTTGCAGTAAGGACGCTTAGGAGGAGAGTTGCAAAAAATACTTTGAGGAGAACAGTTGAAATAAAGACGTCAAGGAGAGTGTTGGAAGGACGTGGAAAGAGTTGTCAGAAAGAAAGTTTGGTGATTGTATCCCAAAGTGTATGCTTATCCGAGTAGGGGAAAAGCATGCAGTGAATCCATCTGCCTATCAACTGGTTGTACGAGGTCATCCGCCGACTATTGGAGAACAAGGACCGGGACGCTCCATCCAGCTGCAGGATTCAGGAAAGGAAAATCCGGGATCTCCAACTACAGCGGACAACAGAATACAGGAACAGGCAGTACGTATTTGGCGCAGTCAGCTAATCTCTGCTACGTAATCCACAGGTGCCTGAGATCAGAGTTTTTGTGCTTATTTTAATAAGCTTATTACAATTTATTTTAAATGGTCAATAATTTTTTTGCTTATACTATATCGCCAGAATAAAAATTAGAGTGAAAGGTGAGAGAAAGCCTAATTTCTTGTGTGGATTTATAACAACCCGAGAGGAGGAACTTCTTCAAATTAAATAACATACTAAATTCTGTTACTATTCTATTGAAAATAATTATTAAGTTAGAATAAACTACTTTTGTTGTATATACATTTAAACGAAATAATAAATGTTTAAAAATAACACCTGTCCGTTATACTCTCTTCATTATTCTATGCATTTTCAATAATCATTCAGGGTCTTTTTATCATCCACACTCATTTGTTCATTTAGATGGAAACGCATGCTGTAATTTCGCAACTTCAATCTCATATTTCGGCAATAAGTGGGTAATATTGACGTGCGCCTGTTCACGTATTTCATTCTATCCGTGCTTATAAATCAAGGACAATAAGCGAAATATTCTGATGGGCAACTTTGTTCGGTCGAGTGGCAACGAGCTTCCTCAAATCATTCATTTGCCTTCCATATTCTGAAATTATATTTTATAGTTATGTTTCAACAATCGAAAAATCCAAGGGTGCTTCAGTTCTGTGACTCAATCGAAACCAGATTTCGTGAAAAAATGCAAATCACGCGTCATATTCATATCAATCCGTGTAATAGATTTTAATTTCTAAAATGAAAAATATACGTCTGTTTTGAAAATTAATAATAATATCAATAAGCAAATACAGACAAAAGAAGTGATATAAATACCATTACAACTTTTCTGGAAGCATTGTTCCTTTCTTCAGATGCTCTTCTTTTGTCTTATTTAGCTATTTTATCTAATTATTGATTTTAATTTCTGTCTTATGCACAAATATTAACAATGATGGTTTTAGAACTTTCACCATAATTAAAATCAATTAGCAAACACAGAAACCTGGAATTCCTGAGAAAAATACTTCCAATTATTTATTACATTTTGTAATTTAAATACATAAGTTTTTTCAGTTTTTTGTACCACGATAACGCGTCCTAACACTGAGATATTGAGTTATATGGGTAAATGAGTTCCCGTTCTTTAATAAGTAATTTCTTACATCAGTCGTATTGGAAAGCTAGAGATTACTGTCATTACTTCAGTGTCAGTTTCCATATGTTTTTTGATCTAAATAAATAAGAAAAGTTAAGGATGCAAAATTTTACGACAGAAATAAGAAATGCAGTAATAAATTGAAGTCAAATAATAATAAGAAACTAAAAAATCTGATTTTGTTTAGGAATCAGAATAAAATAAATAATAAGGTGATAAAGATCTGTATTTGTAAAGAGCATTTAATGGAACAAAAATGTGTATTCCTGAATTAATCCAAGTTTTTATCTCAGGTCATTAAAAAAATTACGGGATTCTGCCCGAATATTAATCGCGTCAGCATCATCAGAGTATGAAAAGCTACGCAGACTTAAGCATAATAAATAATCACATTTTTCCAGTTGAGTCAGTAATCGGTGTCGATTGTAATCAATTTACGAGACACTTATATTTCAATCAACGATTGAGAAGATTGGATAAAAGCCGATTTACAAATCGGGTACAAACCAATAACGTACAGGAATGTAAATGGGTGGTTACACGCTGGAGAACATGGTTTCTTCTCCGAGAGTAACAGCGTGTCAGGATGTGGCAGAGCAATATTTATCACATAGTAGCAATAGTTCTCTGTAAATATTTAGTTTCTATATGATATAATATTACATTAATTATACTGAAATAAACAGGCATAGGCATTCCTTTTGTTAGATAAATACATTAATTTTTGTAAAATGTTAAGCTTAGAATTAAAGTTACCTAATAAAATCATCAATTTACCAAAGGAAATAATAATTGTACTCTTAATTACAGCAGATTTTATGAATAATATTAACTGAAACGTTTTTTAATAACAACATTTCCTTACATTTATTGTACTATTTTCGATATAATGCATTCATATAGGATGTGTAAGATCTTCGGAAGAAGAAGGTGTAGACAGGTTATGTATAGGATAATCCACATAGTAGCAACTCCCCTCTTATAGCATAGGAAAGGGACTGAAAGGGGGGATGCGGAAGGGTAGAATAAGTTAGCCAAGGGTTAACTAGGGCCCCCGGGCTATGTTTTAAGGATCCTCCCGGCATGTCGCTTAAAAGTGATGCAGGGAAAACCTTATAAAAATCTGCATCAGGTAGGTCGGGCATTTAGTACCTTCCGATGGCGGGAGAGGGGTTTGTTGTGGGCTCACAGCTTTCCTCTCGCAGTGCCTTGACCAAATAATAATAATATTTCAAAAATATGAAAATACATGCATCTACAAGTAAATAAATTGTTTTCACTAAAAATAAAAAATTTTCTCTGAGTAATTAACAAGAATTTATATTAGAGCAAACGTATTACTGCTGCAGGTCGATACATTTCGTTAATAGAATATTGAATAAAAGTACAAAAGCGAACTGTCAGTTGCATATGAATTATTAGATATAAATTCGGTCTTTCTTAGAATATGGTTCTGAAATTATTATCCAACGGAACTGATTATTAAGTTAAATAAAACTTTAAAAGCGGACTCAGTGTGTTGTTCTAAAGTCTCCTGTAAAAGCTTGAAATAAAATAGGAAACACTAGCTATAAAATATTCATTGCTTAACGGATTAATAAGGAACAGGAAATTACTGGAGACTTTTCCTTCAAATACTAAAGTATTTAATGAACTGAATATAAAATTCATGGTGCAGCAAAATTAAATTATCTATTAATTAAAAAATCAGTAGTTCCTTTCTTATCCTCGTTGAGTAGTACATTATATTTTAAATACTTGTTAGCAAATTGCTGTGTTGTAATTTATATTTATAGTCTGTTTGCTAGTTAATAATCAACTATTGTAAGGACCATTGGAATATATATTAATTAAATTAAATAGTATGGCATAATTTAATTTTATTGGGATATTTATGAATGAATAAAAAACTAAAATATTTTGTAGAGAAAAGAAGGTTCAACAGTTTTTTACATAAGTAAATCCTCTAAATCATTGCCAAAATTTATTCTTGCAAAAGGATCAGTTTTGAAAAGTATTCGTTTTTCAAACATACATTCAGTAGTTTTATTTTTAGTTTCATATTTTTTTGAATATTTTCCCAAAAGTTTTATTTTCAAATTTTTAGCATTGGTGTGAATAAAAACAAATATATTTATCGTGATTCCTGGATTCTATCATGGAGAAGAAATTTTGGTAATGATAATGAAACTCCGTTTTTAAAGCTCCAATAAAGAAGGAACCTAATATGGTTAATTTACTAGACATTTCTGTATATTTTATTTTTATTAGTAAGACAGCATCAAATTGTATGAACAGAGATTTAATTTCTATGACTTTTCGCTGTATATTGAACAACATAGAGAGCTATTGATCTCATTTTTTAAACTGTATGGAGCATTGACCTTTACGAAATATCTTTTTTATATAATTTTTTTCTAGTTTGTCTCAGAAAACTTCCTCCAATACATGCCCCACGTAGCAAATGATTATAAATAAATATATATATATATATATATATATATATATATTACATAATTCCAGATTATACTTTTTCTCAACTTTGGCCATACTCTTTTCAAATGTATTCTTCCATCTCCACCGAAGGATTCTTCCCTAGAAGAAAAGTTAAATAGGTTTTCCAGAGCATCCCATATGATATGAGACATTCATTTCCCATATATGAGACACATTGCATGAAATAACACTGTGAAATATATATATTACATTCCCTCTGCAGACTCGTCTTCTAAAATTTTTTAGACTGCCTTCAATATAAATGAACAGACACTCAAATTAATTTCCCTAAGGAATATGAGTTTAATATTGTTAAAACCTCTTAGAAGCTTTCAATTATCCCATCATTCCATAAACCGAGAGCTGTAACTACATTATCTTAAAATTATCACTTATATAATTTGTATTTAGTTCTAGCAAATTTATTAATACTATTTTTCCATTACATTTATATTAATATCTGTGTAATATTTTAATATAAAACTATGAAATGTTTTAAGCGGTTTTATAAGGTGTGGAATTATTAAATAATACTGAAATGTTTGTACGAAATTTAGGTGAAGTTGGAGGTTAATATACATAATTCACATTGTTCCTTGGTACCCATCACAACGAAAAGAAAATAATTCCAAGTTTAATTAAAAATAATAGTTATCATTTTTGCAAATTAGATTCAGGGATCAAAAAAAAATGTTTAATTATTTACTACGCCCCTGTCCATAGATACAAAGTTCTTTAATGCACGAATCCAAAGTCCTTAACCTATGGAAACTTCAATCATGAATGCTGAAATAAATCGCATACTTAATTAAACAAATATTAATAGTGAATTAACTATACCAGTCATATTACGAAGATACATCAGATCCTATTTATGTCTATTTCACATCCCTTCCTATGCTATTAAACGGCAGTTGCCTCTACCTGGATTACCCTCACATATGCTATTTCTCTAAGAAAACGGTTACTAAAAACAAATGAAATCTATGTAAACCAGAGTTTCAATTTAAATAATTACTAAATTATTTAGTAAAATTTTTTCTGCCCTCTCATTTAAAAAAAACAGCAAGAATTTCTACTATTTTATCTTTTATTAGATGTTTAAAGGAATATGAGTCCTTTCTTCGATATTAATCGTGAGCATGAGTTTTCTATCTTTCAACCTATTGATAATATGCCGTTACATCATACTAAAGCTGATTCGACGTTTCCACGCCTTGGAGTTGAAAACTATGCTGCTCTAAAATACAATGCGTCCTGTCTTCTGGTACTAAATATACTTATTTTAACATTTTTTAAACCCCAGAAACAATTCAAATAAATACAGTAATTGAATGTGGCGCCATATTGAACCAAACGGAAAGGAAATGACACGTGCCTCCCAACACAGCCTAGAATGAGCAAAGTTACTTGAGAATTTCACGAACGTCTCTACAGTAACGATTATCCGAAGACTGGACAGAGTACTAAACGAAAGAAAAGTGGCCATTTGCGTACAAATATTTTGATTGATGAAGAAATTATATTTTTATAACTCGGGGACAGGGTTGTCTTTAGTGTTGCTGTTGTGGTATTGATGTACATGAGCGTTAAATTGTATAAAAATTTATTTATTTACAAATTATTTAAAATTACAATTTATAATTACTTAACAAATTAATTAAAATATTTTTATTTATATTTTTAAGGTGATAGACACATTAATGCAAAATAATAATTAAATCTCATTGTTTTTAAGAAAAATCGCCGTTTTTCGAACAACTACAAAATTTGTGTGTTGAATTCCATTTTACAAGATAAGTAATGGAGGAATACATTTCGGCGAATAATAACCTGGGCATTCTTGTGGAATATTTTCCGGTGAATGGCACCTTCAGGAAAATTTCTCTCCTACGATATTTGTCCGTTTTCCTTGTTGCGTTCACTATTTCTCCGGAAGAGTTGTGGGACAAACTTTTGACCCTACGATGTAAGCAAAACAATGCTGAGATGTTAACAGGCCCAAAAAGAGGCTCTCGATCCTTTTTCTAACGCTTTTTATATATCGTTGCACCAGCTAGGAAAAACACCATCCATTTGACCCGCGTGGTCTTGACGGTAAAGTTTTTTCTGAACAGCTTGCCGATAAATCCCCAACTCTATGTATCGAACGTTGGCACGGCTTTGGTTACTAAATAAAATTTTTATTTTTAAATTTCAGGAGTATTTACGTTAGTTGTCACTTTGCATCTGCTTTTAAGACTACTTTGAACTTTTCTTCGGCTAAATAATAAAGATAATAAAGGAGGTACTCGTCTTAGCGCATTACTAACGAATATTTCACATTTCTGATATTTATTTTTAAACAGTACTCATAATTATGTCTCTAAAAAAACACTTGCCGAATATCTTCAAAGTTTCTCATGGTAAGTTTCGGACTCGGGAGATAATGTTTTGGCGGACCATGCAGCGGAATAATATGAAGCGAAGCGGCCCCTCGATGAGAGTAATATCCGTAAAGGAATGGGCTCCGCCGTCGCATGGAGGTGAGACTGGGATTTAAAATCGGAATCTAAAAGAGCAGATCAACATACCGCCTCCCGCAGCAGAACCGCGCTGGAAGAGGATTTGAAAGCGGTGCGCCGCGTGCTTCGTCAGCGATACGCCTCTCACTGCGCAAAGGCACGTACTCTTATCATGCACGATAACAGCCGATTGTCAAGAGGAAATCTATAAAAACCGTCCCAGCTACCACAGAGGAGAGATTCCGATGCTTTTCAAACTCACATCGGAGCATAAATAAACAGCCTGGAGTAATCGTACACAATTTAAGAAATAAATGCGTGGATGCTTCCAAAATTCCATTATTTGATAATTTGGGTTCAATTTCATGCTTTTCAATATTTTTAGAATACATACCATAATACATTAAAATATTATTTATTAATAAAACGAAGGAGCTTTCGGCATACAGCATGTTCGAAATCATCTATTGAAGGAACAGTTGGTATTGATTAAATTTCCCATACTTTAACATTTTAAAATTCTAATGTAATAATTGTAGAATCTAAAGTTTGAAAACTTTATAATCGTTTTGATCAATACCAAACACTCCTTCAGAAGACATGCTCAATATCAAAAGTTCCTGTTCATTAAAGTTTTTTTTTTCGGTGTAGACAGGCTATGTATAGGGTAATACACATAGTGGCAACTCCCCTCTTATAGCATAAGAAATGGATTTGAAAGGGGGGATGCGGAAGGGTAGAGGAAGGTTGCGAAAGGTTAACTAGGGCCCCCGGGCTATGGTTTAAGAATCCTACCCGGCATTCGCCTAAAAGTAATGCAGGACAAACCCTAGAAAAACCTGCATCAGGTAGGTCGGGAATTTGGTACTTGTCCCGCGTCCTTCCGATGGCGGGATAGGGATTAGCTATGGGGTCGCAGCTTTCCCCTCGTCTTGCCTTGACCGGTTTAGGAGGCAGCTGGACGACTATTCCAATAGGAATAGCGAACAACTCTTACCGTATGCCCAAGGTCTGCGGAACATACACCTCTCAAAACAGACCAAGGTGCCTCGGCATGTAGGAACCTTAGTTCTCCAAAGGTAGCCCCCGCCAGAGCTCCGTACATTAAAGTATTTTATGTTAAAATAAATATTTAATTGTGTTATGAATCGACAGTAACAGAATTATTATGATCCCAGTCTCTATGTTACAATAAAACAGTATTTTTATTTTTATACGTAACTTTTTTGCATTTTTTTATGTAAACTAGGCCTGTTACCCTATTAATGTATATATTTTTCTGATAAGTGATTATCTTATCCAACGTTCGTTTTGCTAAATGTTTACTTCAAAAACATAAAAAATGCTTGAAATCGAAACTCAGATAATATACAAGAAAATAAGTCGTAATCATGACGTAGATGTCCTCCAAACCGACTTAGATATACTAAGAACATGGGCTAAGCGAAATAAAATGAAAATTAACAAAGTAAAAAGTTAGGCGATCAGTTTCATTAAAATGATCCTACATCAATCCTTGGAATACAAAATAAAAGTGCCCCAGGAGACAAACGGTAAATACCTAGACATTTATTTTAACAGTAAGTTGGGGTACGAGGAGCAGTAAAACTATGCTACAAGGAAAGCATGGAATACTTTGCACTTTGTAATGAGGTGTCTCAAGAAGGGAAATGCAAAATCCAAGGAAATTGCATATCTATCATTAGAGCGTTCACTAATGGAATATGGTGCAGCATGCTGGATCCGTATAGGAAAAATCATATAGAATCCTTAGAAATTCGTACAGATTGGGCATGGAAGCGAAAAAGAAAAACTTCTAGGGTGGGAAGCACTACAGACGAGAAATGAAAGAGCCAGGCTACACGTTTTCTTTCAAACTTTTGCAGGTCAAAAACCTTGGCAAGGAATTCGAGATAGATTAAGAGAACAGACTCGGTACCGAAGGATTGACCACATGTTCCAGTTAAATACCAGACAGCAACAGATGTTGGAAAATACTCATTTCTAAATAGGACAATAAATAAGTGGAACAATTTAGCTGCAAGAGTTTTTGGAGAAAGTCCTCTAACGGAAAGAAAATTTAAACTTAATCTGAACTCTCTAGTGAATATAGTGTAGTGAAGTGAAGTGATAGTGCTCCGTTATAAACTAAAAAGGAAAAATGGAAACATTCCTTGTCTCCTTAGGTAGTTTATTCGTTTAGTAACCTCTATTGTCAGACATCTTTACACTTTTCTTCTTTTCAGGCCAGCACATTATTAATTCCTTCTTTAACTTATTCAAAATTAACCTTTAATTCATATAATGTTATATACATGTCTTTATGACATAGTTTATATTTTATAATAATTATGTTCATTTACTCTGTTTTCCCTTATAGTAACTTCCCTTATTTAATTGGTAATTATATTGTAATTTCTTTAATCTATCACCAGGTAAACTGCCCATTTGCAGATTAAATAAATACATACATACAGATCCAAATGCTATGAAACTGAATGAACGGATTTGAATGGAAAAATCTCTACCAAACCAGAAATTGAACACAGAATCTCTGTTTGGCTCGTGGTAGCTCCAAGCTCCTTTTCGCCCCATAATTAGACCGTGGAGAATTTGTCTTTACGACGGATGGAGGAGCCTCACACGTGACCGAAAGTCGAATTCCGTAGTTACAGCGACCACATACCTAGCGGAGATCCTGATCCGTTTGATATTTTTCTAACCTTTTCCGTTTAAATGTTGACTATAGTTAGAACCACGAAAATGTAACACCAAGGTCACGGACACTTCCGGATACGTTGCCAAGTCTTAGACCTGGTAGTTAACTATAGGTTAACAAGTACTGAGAGGATGCACAATCTGGCAACATCACTGGACGAAGGAAGGGGGTGCGATTTACCTACTTGGTCTTGATAATTACATTTTAGCGGCACAGACTGTAAATAACGTTGGCTTGATCTAAAACTTCTTTCCCCGGATTATTCATCAGTTCTTCCCTTATCTCCCCATAGTTTTGACTGATTGTGATATCTTGGTGTTAAGTAAAAAACTCTGAATCTGCTACTCTGCAATAAATCAGCACACAAAAAGTATTTAAATCTCATTATTCTGTTCACAAAAATATTTTCTGATGCACTTGATGAAATGTGACACTCGTCTCACATGAATCAAATTCTTTCGTAATTTTCTCAGCGTAACATATTTAACTATATGAAACGCAATTAGTAAATCATATTGGATAGGTGCAAAAATATTGCGTTTTGCTCTTTGAAAAATATTTCTCGTGAATTGTCCTAAGATTCTTAAGGCAAACGATTCTATAAGTCACTAATTATCTCTCAGGTATAATTTAGAGGAGAAGTTTGGAAAACAGACGACGTTTCCTCAACTATTCCCAACTTTCATCAAACGGGCGTTCTATGTTCTTCAAACGGACTGAAACCAGAGAAGTGATTATTGATATCTTCTATAAATTTCAATTTTGATCCAAAACAATTTCTCAAAGCTACCATTAAAATAGTATTCAATAAATATAGCATTCGTAGGTCAGACGGTTATATTGAATTACCACTTAACGTAGTAACTTGCAACCCACTTCTGAAAGTTTGACACTGTGATTTACAATTTACTCTTGTATTGACGTTTGTCTCATGCGCGCATTCCGTACATTTTCCGATATATGAATTGTTTAACATGGTATTTGCAAGCAAGGTTCTAATCACATGGATCCAAATTTCATCGACGGTTACGAATCTGCGTAAAAAGTCATGTGAACATTTCTAGATTCTGAGTTGAAATGTTTTTCCGAATCCGTTTTTGGTCCAATGTCAACAGTCGCCGCACCCATCGTGCTCAAAGCATTTTCATGGCCAGTTTTTCATGGAGAATGAAATGCACTCTTTCAGTTGAGAAAACTAAGGCATCAGCTACCTCACGCACTTTTAGTCTACAATCTTCCATTACGATATTGTGAAATTTTTCGATGTTTTCGTGGGTGTTGACTTCAATGAGGCGGTCGGTGCGAGTTTCATCTTCTGTGATTCTGCGACCTCATTTAAACTCATTAAACCAGAAGTAAATTGTCGTCAATGCTGGTACAGAGTCCGCATGAACTTCATCCATTTCGGTTTTGTTTTTCTTTTTTGGACAACAGGCTACATGAGGGTAATCCACGTTGGGCAACTCCCCTTCAATAGCATAGGAAGGGATTTGAAAGGGGGGATGCGGAAGGGTAGAAGAAGGTAGCCAAGGGTTAACTAGGGCCCCCGGGCTATATTTTAAGGATCCTACCCGTCATTCGCCTAAAGAAATTCAGGGAAAACCCTAGAAAAACCTGCATCAGGTAGGTCAGGCATTGGGTACTTGTCCCACGCCCTTCCGATAGCGGGAGAGGAGTTTGCTGTTGGGACGCATCATTCCCTTCTCCGTGCCTCGACCAGTTTAGGAGGCAGCGGGCCGACTATTCCAATTGGAATGGCGGACAACTCTTTCCGTATGCCCAAGGTCTGTGACCTCTCAGAACAGGCCGAGGTGCCTCGGCTTGTGGGAACCTTAGTTCAAAATCGGAGAGGAAAAGGCATCCCCAAAGGTTACCTGCGAGAGAATTCTCCATTTTCATTCAACAGATAGATCATTCCCGTTTGATTTGTGCAGCTGTCAAACCATTCAAATGAAATGTTTAATGCCAGCGCGAAATTCGTTTTTTCCTATCGTCCACCAGATTACGAACCAACACTACAGAAGGCTGCCAACAATGAACTACGACAGGCATATGATTAAAACTTGTAGGAATATGTTTACCAACAATGGTGCGAAAGTGAAAAATTTCCAATACTTACCGTATACTATTTTAACTAAACAATCAAACGTATTCATAATAACTGCTGGCACACAGTCAATAATTGATAATAGAAAAATATCTCAATTTAAAACATTATGTTCTTTTCATTACCCAGGCATTTAAGCGTTTTGGTTAACAACCCAGATATACAAAATTGCGGTTCTGCGGCATATGTATAAAATGAGGGAAACATAATTAAACATGAAACCAAAATAATTACCACAGCACATTAACACTCGGAAATTATAAGTCTTGATCCTTGGGGATATTTTGATCTAACTGGCCTTTTCTGAACCAATTAAAGGATGATAGTTAATAGATAGATACATATTTAGCTGTGATTAAATCATATCTAATGGTTTCATTAGGGTAACAGAAATAATTTAATTTAATTAATTAAATATGTATAAGAATAATTATATTTTTATGAGAAATATCTTTTGAAGTACTAGTTTTAATTTAAAAAGGAATTGCTAGACATGTGCACTTTTTTGCTGTACTATATTGTCATCCTAGCATCATTTAAATAACTCAAGGTAGTTTTAGTTCCATTAACTGTAAATAATGAGTATTTTAATTAAAATTTCAACTTCTTTTCTGTGACCGCAAATAAGTACTTTAACATTTCTACACGCTATTTTCAGTACTTGAAGGATTATTAATCAAAGCCGACGGACGTGAGTTTTGTAAAATTTATGGAGAAGTTTATACTTTACTTAACGCCGGTTTCCTGGGACATTTGAATAAAATTCAAATACAGGAACGAAAGTAACAAATATGAGGATCTACGGAAAGAGACTCGAAGTCCAACCCCACAAATTACGATGTCATCACCTCGTTGTCTGAATAGTTTTTATTAAAGAAATAAAACAATTGATTAACTTATACAGACACTTTTTATTTATATTGTAACAACGTTTCGATACCTATTTGTATCTTCTTCAGGTATTTTTCTAAAGAGCCGGTATTTACAAAAGATTAAATCTCCAGATGTCAGGTCAAACCATCAAAACTACAGCCTTTCATTCAGACTTGCTACAACCTTGTTAAAGTTAAGTGAATTGAGTGCCTGACACTTTAAAAATTGTTCTGAATAATAACTTGTTAATAGTTTTGTTGTGCTAGTTTAGGATATTAATTTGGTTTGTTTTGTGTTTATTTTAGTTTGCCTTTGTTGACTTTGTTTAGTTATACTATAAATATAATCATTTGTAAATACCTCCTCTTTAGGAAAATACCTGAAGAAGATACAAATAGGTATCGAAACGTTGTTACAATATAAATGTAAAATAAAAAGTGTCTGTATAACGTCATCAATTGTTTTATTAATTCCAAAACAGACATGAATTTTATTAAAGTTAAATAAACAGTGCCAAATATTTAGTATAAAAGTACTCAATTGAAAGCGTGGTTCAAGTTACGATGTAGCTGCGGCTGAGAAAAGTTTGTATGTACCTAAGTTTGTATGTACCTAAAGAATCCTGAAAGCTTCCTCGTAAGAGACTCTGTGGAACTATTTTCACATTGACAATATGATGATACAAAGATGGATGTTTCAAAAGGAAGCAAACTGAGATTACTTACATTCATCCATCTTGTTCGTGAGTGAGGAGACACGCCCGAAGATATGCTCATGGCATCTGTGATTGACAAGCTGTTTAAGAAATCTGTTATTCTCCATCGTGAAGATTCGAAAAGGCGATGGAATATCGTTCAAGAGAGTGAAGAAGCGCTTTCAGCCGCACGTTCGAATATAAAAAAGATGACTGGTCTCCATATTTTTGACGTGGAACAATACGTGCCTCACTCAAGTTGTGAGTTATAACTTTTAAACTTCGTAAATGTTCCCAGTGTGGCATGTATCAATATCAATTTCATATATTACTTGAAAGTATGGTTGTTAATCTACATACAATAATTGTATTTCATTATCCACGCCAATTATGTATTATCTCATTATTTACATAGAGTTCACCTTTTATTTTCCCAATGCCAATTTTTTTTCGTTAAGTTAATTTTCTATTAATACACGTTTATATCACAAAACCATAAGTACCCATGAATGCAAGAACAATTTGGTTCACTTTTAAACTAAATAAAATTAACAAATGCAAAACTAAAAATACAGCTAACCAAACTATTTAAAACATTCGTTATATGATCTATTTTTAACGTCTGTATAGTTTAATTTTAGTAAATAAAACAGTCAAATATAGGCTATTAAAATTATAATGTATTTCAGAAAAAACAGAAGGAGCTCCAATCAAAGCTAAGTATTTTTCCATCCTAATACTTAAATTATGATTAAAGTAATCAAGCTCCATGTTTCATTAGACGTGTGTAATCAAAAACAATGAATTGTAGACAAAACTACAAGGATATTAAACTAAATTCAAATATTAAACTAACCAACTGAAAGTAACAAATAAACTTAATTAACTTATAATGTTAATGCGCTACTTCATTACATATTTGATAAAGAAAGAATAATTGAAATCCATTTAAAAGTAAGAGAATTGAAGTACAATTGTGAGGTTAGCTTACATAACCTTGGAATTCTGTCGCTTTACATCTTCCAGAACAATACTGCTTTCAGCGTCCTCGGCGTATATTTTCTGCCATTTGCAAAGTCCGTTTCAAACAGTCGGAGCTTGGACTACTGTGAAATGCTATAGATCTAAACTTCCCCCCTCCCTCTCCACCCCTCTCGGTACATTGTCACTATACTATGTATTACAGAATTTGAAAATGTAAGAATCTTCATTCTTCAATTTTATAAATCCTCTTGGTGAAAATTTTTTCTCCCTTACCGCATTGTAACCGCCAGATCAGAACGCCTTTTGTTACTTGCGCAAACCCAATTTTTTTAATGTCTGGAGGATTTAAAAATGCTGGAATTTCAATTTTCTTTTAATCGCATTGTCTACTTTCCGTAGGTGAAACTACATAGTATGTACTCAATCGTACCACACTATAAGATACACATTTTTTTTTGACTTGGATAAAATAATGTTCCTTCATTAATAACTTAAAAACGATTGACGGTCCAGCATTTATGTCCAATTTTTATTGTATTGCTGACAGAAACACGTTCCAAACATTTGTATAACTTAGCATGAAGCCAATCACCATTGATTGGGATTTTAAACTACATTATTCTTTCCTTGCATTACCTCGTCGAAATTTCCTGTCAATGAATCATCCAAGTGCTATAAGAAGCAGAAAATTACTAAGTGTTAATTCACCCCACAATTGTACAGTAAACATTTCCAAAAGTCCTAAGTAATTAATTCAATATATTATGTCATATATGATTTATTATTTTCACATATTTGGACTCCTTGTTGAGGTGTAGTTTCTTTAATTTACACACTTAACGATTTCACATAATACCATGTATTTTTTCCCCTTGTATTTGCATATGACATTGATCGTTTCAGTTGAGATTTATCAACAATAAGAGTTTAAAAATCCTGATTTAAAATAAGTAAATGCATGTACGTAGGTGACAAAGTTTAGTTACGAATATTCCTTGTCACAGAACGCGATGCGTTTCACGGGATACTCAAATAAGACGTTATATTCTTCAATTCGTCATTTTACAAAAATATGTTATTTATGTAGAAATTTCCAAAATTATAAATGCTCCTACCTTTTTGTTCCTAATATATCCAGTCATATCATCCACTAAATGTTAAAATCTTCATGAACATTATTCGTTTCGGTTACGTTCACTTCTCTAGATACCAGTAAGTTTATTTTGAAAATTCAATTTCGGCCTCTGAATAATGTTTAAACTTATTCAATAAATATCAGGTTGATCCCCAAAGGATGACAGGATTATGTACTTTATATACGGGTCTGTGACAGGTTCAAGCATTAGGAAAGGAAACGAGAAATATCAACGCCCCCCAACAGCAAGGGACTTTCCAAACGTCGCACAAATCAACTTTTCCGGTCAAAAGTGGGAACTGCGCCACTCCGGAAAACGGCGGTAATAACCTCCAAAAATTCGATTCGTACAAAAAAAAAAGCGAGACACAGTTCTCGCTAGCGGTACTGTACAATTCGGCCCCAGATGGAAATGGCCGGTATTCGGATACAATGCACAGACATGTTGCCATATTACATTTCGGCGGGCCGACCTTCATATCCCCGTGGGACGTTTTTATTGTCCTCGCTGTCAGGCAGAATGATACAGCATCCACTGCGAGGCAATATTGTCGCTTTATTGCGACTGCCCATTCTGGCCAAGCACAGCTACGGAATTAAAAAATCGATGGAAAACTCGGCTTTATCCTAAACGTGGACCCTTTGTACGGAACATTTATTTCGTTCGCCTGAAAGAACGCGTTTCTGATCACTCATACACGGCTAAATGGCAATTGACGGTGAGTGTTACACAGTTTCATACGAGATAGCATTTAAATTTTAAGGTACGGAAAATGGTACAATTAGCCTCTAGCACGACAAAAATACATATTTTTACTAAACATATTTATAGCAGTAAGTATAAAATGAAAAAAAATATTTTAAACATCACCACTATACCGGCACTATAATGATTGTAACGCGGACGACGAGTTTCGTGTTCCTTCTTTCAATTAATTCGTGAATCTTTACCTGCTAATATTCCTGATATTAATTATAATTTTATATTAAATTGTAAATTGTTTATTTAATTATTCTGCAGTTAACATTATCAAGAACTCATAATAAATTGAGGCTGTGAAATAATCCGGCTTATTAATAATATTCTATTTATACATTGATGTGATGAGTTTTATTTAGGGGTCATCTTAGAAAAAAAACAGTGTATTAGAACCACAGTAAAAGTTTACATAGAAAGTAATAACACGGGCAACGTCTGTCTGTAATTTGCTTTGACACACATCCTTTTTCGAAGATTTATTTACCCTATTGATTCCATTTGTCAGGTATCTAACATCTTCCGGTTCCACGGATTTCACGACCACATCTTTCTTCTATTATACTCTGAACATTTGTCCCCTTTTGCTTTGGTATCACAGAAAAATTTTACAGCCGAACTTTGACGTGAGGAAAGACATTTCTTAAGTTTACCAAGAATCTTTACGGAGTCGCATTGTACTAAAGAAATTTACCTTCTCGCCGAAATTTACTACATTCTTAAAGATGATGAGCTACATAAATATATATTTGTTATTTAAGACCATGATTTCAACTCAACGCAATTCAATTTATTTCAATTGATAAATGATAGAGTAGCCAGATTTATAAGAATATATATTAATAATATAAGAATGACATATTAAAAATTACAGGACGTCTCGTCCTCGACTTCATAAGTTGCACAATGGATTTTCAGTACTATAAATCTATAAATGTTAATAAAAATTGTATTTAAACATGTGTCGGCTTAATTTTTTTGTATAAAATTAAATAAAATAGTTACAATTTACATACATTACAAAATTATTGTACTAATATCAGCCAAATGTTTACGTTACATAAGTAATATTTGTGTAGAATTGCCAAGGCATGCTCAATCGGCAATGCCAGCTGTAAATAGAGAGAAAAAAGTATCCAAATAACAGACAAAACTAATTAATAAGTACCTCACAACGTGCTGCAATCCTTGTTTCTTTAGTCAGGTATTTCAAGAGCCGTCAGTGCGACACACAGCACAAAACCAAAAGCAAAACTAAAATGAAGTTAAACGTCACAATGTCTATTCTAACCAAAATGAACATGACAATGTGTTTCGTGAAATATATATGTACTGGTTTAAGTTTATAAAGCAGTAATGGAGCAACAATTTTAACTTACTTATAGGAATATGATAATATAAGTTGCAGACATTGTTGTTGATATTTAAAATTATCAATAAAAAATTAATTACATGACTAAAAACCTTTTTTTCCCCCAAACAAAGCTGTGGTTCGTAATCTGGTAGATAAAGCAGTCAAATTATGTCGTCAGTTGATTCATAATGATAATCTTGACTAAACTGTTAATATCCTTCTTCATTTTTACCCATTACATTTTACTAGCAAATATATAAAATATATATTGATTAAAAATTGTACCATGAGAAAACTTTACCAATTATAAAGCGTAATAAGAAATTGTTTTCTATAGTGGTACCGTTTTTTGAAAACATACAGTCAAAACTTCTCTGATAATTAATGCATCCAAAATTACATTTCAGACAAAAATAACGTTATTTACAAAATTAGTTGTTTAGATTGCAGTTACTTTCATATCGACCAAATGAAACGAGCTTTAAAATCTCATATCACTAAACAAAAAAACAATCAAAAATTTAATATCCAAAATTATTCAGTTCAGTTCTGTCAAAATTTATTTATTTAGATGAAGAATACAAATATTACTCCGGATTAATGAGCGCAATCAAATGATTGACCATTATCGTAAAACTAATAATGTAAATAGTATTTATGATACATTGTATTATAATATATTTATTGTAGTATAATTTTTTGTCTCCATTGTTTTTTCAAACGCAATAATACACCCGTAACATTTGTCTAAATATATATATCGTTCATTTTCATTTCGGTCGTAACGCTCCTGCAAAGCGCACATGTGATAATTAATTCAACAATCCTCTTGTAATTAATTGTAAGTAAGTATTATAAATGGTTATATTTGTAAAATATTTGTTTATTTTTTCTTATATTCTATGTTATTAAATTATTTCTGACAATTTTGGCTGTTTTCATTCATTTGTTGAAGTCAGATAAATATTACTATGTTTATGTGGCCAAGGCAGCTGGTATTACTTGACACAATTTTATCATGCACATGATTTAACGGTTTTACGATGAACATAATATCAAATAAAATTTACTTAAAAGTATTTTTATATGAATATATTACTCGTATTATTTATATTATTAAACTTGCGGGCACTGACCCTTACGATCATTTAATCTGAACATTAAATAATAATTAATAAGCATACCCAATATTTATTATTGAGTTTTTTTGGAACCTAGTTTATTATATATGCATAAACTATAAACTACGCTTTTAAAATTAAGTAATTCATCAAAATTATCCCATTTTGAAGCTAATACATTAAAACTTAACGGAGTTATATTTTAGGGTATTCAAGAATTCTTCTGTCACTTTCACAACAATTAATTTTTTTCAATCGCGTGGTATTGTTAGTGAGTTCGAAAATTAGTGAGTTACGAAAATCTGAAGTTGTATATTTGTACGTACAAGAGTGATAATTCCGTAAATGCCAGTAAATCTGTCTACATCGCCGCTACAAGACACCCGTGAATCCAGCTGAAGTCTCTGGAGCTCTGCAACATTCCTCCGTGACACCGCGGGGAGAGATATTGCCTACTGAGAGAGAACGACCTTTTAATTTTGCGGGGATCAGATAAATCAAGCAAGAGTTTTCAGGCTGGAATATAAGACATTACTCTGAAAGAGCAACGCTGATAATACATTTCATCACAGGAAGAATAAGTGTTCGTCGCTTCAGAGCGGATGAAAAAGATTCGAATCTGAAATTGTTTTATCTATTGGGTTATATTCTTTCTTTTTCTCTAAATCCCCTTTATAATGGAAGCACTGATTCAAAGGACGGCGGAAATACAGAAATCGTTATGTAGAGCAGCTGCCGAGAACTTTTTAATGTGAGCTTAATTTTTTTCCTATTTCTATCTCCTTTCTCAGAACTGCTTAACCGTAGAAAAAGTCTTTCATTTGATAAACCTCATATTTCATTTCTGATGATATACCGCAATTAATGTTTAAATAATCTTATTGTAGTCAAGTTTACGATTTTTATGTTTGCCTTCTGGGCTGTATATGTCAAATGTAAAGATTGATTAATTTATGATTTAATTTTCATACAACTTAATTTATAGAATTTTGTATTTTTTAGTATCATCTATTTAAAAACCTTTTCTCTAGAAACCGTATAACTAAATTATTTGTATATGATTGATAAAAAAAATTACTCTCCCTTATAACTGTAAGCGGACGATTGAACAGCTACAAAGAAAAATAAAGAATGTCTGGTTCCTTCTTTTCCATCTTTTGAAATATCCCTCCTGGCTCCACAAAAATCCCATCAATACCAACTGTAATAACTCCAGCTCGGCCTAAGAATCCAGTCCGCAGCCGACAGTCACGTTACATTTTGCGTCGCCGATAATATTATTTTCCTGCACGTCTGAGAATAATAAATGTCCATGAGAGATGGATCAGTACTGTATCTTGATCTACATAACGATCGTAATGTTTATTTTCCAGAAAATACACGCCTTTAAAATTATGCCTCATCACACAATATTACGGTGATGATGTCAAACAAGTTTTTCTTTATTTGGTGATTTTTATTGCTTTATACGATTAAGTAATTTTGATTTTTGGGTACAATATGTGCTTTTCCTGCAAAAATCACTGAGATGGGGAATTTCAAGTAACTTTTTCAAATGTTTTTGATGTTTTATTGAAAATATAAATTTGGAAAAGTTGTGCTACATGATAATAAATTAAATGTTCACAGAACTACTTACATAAGTATATATAGTAAGTCATTGCTTCTGATTCTCAAATATAACTGGAACACTGCGTATAAATTGACGATTAACTACGATACATCCACTTTATGTTTATAACCTCCATTGAGTAAGTTAGAATTTAGTAATAATACTAAATTTATTATATTACTAAAACAAATATTAAAAATAAATAATAATATGGACTAATATGAAAAAATTTACTACGTTATAACTCATTAATAATTTTATATCTATCTTAAACCACAATTCTATCACATAGCGATGTAAAATCTCAGATCTTTTATGTTTTTGCTACAAAGACATCATATATTTTGCTACAAAAACATCTAGTATGAAAGATATCCTGAAGTGGTACACGCGACTAAGTTGTTGTTTTGTATAATTAAATTTAAGAGCTAAGAGATCACGTGATAGAGGCTCAAGCATAAACTGGTTTTGCGAATAGTAATTGTCTGAGCGCCTGAACTACTATAAGTTTTGAAGGTTCTATGAATTTTATAGTAATTTATTTACAGTGCGTTCGGAAAGTCTCTGCGCAGTGGACTACGGATTTAGATGTTAGTTGGAAGTTTGAAACAAAGTTGGCGGAACCGGTTTTTAATATGTACGTATTGTTATTTAACATTTAACTGATTATTTCAGTTGTTGCAAGCAATGGAATGCGATGTGTAGTGTTCCGATGGTCAATTTGTTTTCAACTGAGGAAAGTATTTTTCTTGGTCTTTCGACAAGGCGATAAATAAACAGATTGACTGCAGAATACATGTTTTTTTAGAGATCAACAAAATCTGTAGTGTATTGCAATCTCCCACGCACGGTTCTTGACATAAAAACTGATATAACTGCGTACGAGATAAGCATATCACAATCAAATCTGCGGAAAGTGTTTTACAATAATATTAAGCTGGTTCAGGCTTGTGTGACCGTCATTTCCAATATATGATTTAACTGCACACAAACATTCCGAATGCATTGTGTAATATAATACTTTTCAGAAAAGGATTTTTATAGAACGCAACTCAGTGTCGTTGAATGACCGCCGCTCAAGTACACAACTTTATTGATAATAATAGATATTCAAGTTTGTTCTTTCTTTACTGAAAAAACTTATTCGAAATTTATAATCCTTCCATAACACGTATCTTTACAGTACCAATTCATTATAAGAGATCATTTGTTACTCGTTGGCTACAGTTTCAATAATTTCAAAACGAGTTTATAAATACACATAAATTCTCTGCGTATTGTTCTAATTAACTTTCAAGTTTTTTTAATGTTTTATAAACTCAAAAACACCTATATATACATATATATATATCTGATGAAGTATAATGCTAGAATGAAGTATATATGATAATTTGCGCGTTCATTAATTCACCTAATTAATCGGTTGCAAATAGATGGTACGCAGGTCACCTTTATGGTAATAAAATGATGTGTTATGACAAAGTTCAAAGCAATTAACTTGAAATCGGACAGCCCTGAATTAACGACCGTAAACTGATTCAAAGCAGCTACCACATTTGGCGTGTCTACAGCCAGTTCCCTTTGAAAGCTTTATTGACTATAAAGGTATACTCCATGTCACAGTTCAATCAACCTCAATTACAAATGACATGTCTCTCGGCACTATAGAATAAAATCGATCTAGGAGAAAATGGCATGATTCAAATGTTATGGTTATTTTATTACATAAATGGTCCCAAAACCCTTCCGTCTGGACAAACAACCAATTAAAATAAGGTCATCAACTAGAATAAAAATAAAAATATAGACATTAAGTCAAAATATTCCGATCTTATTACTTATTTATAAATTCTGTGTACTTACACTAATAATACGTTTTCAAACAAAATATTTACGGTGGCACTACAAACAACAAATCCATTTTTAAAACAATGATCACATTCTCCTTATAGAATTTTTTTTGGTCAATTCAAAACAGTTTTTCCACAATTTTGTAACATTATGTTTGATATGCATTTTTATAAAATTATTTATTATTTCAATAACCACTATTAGACACTTCTGAACGCATTAAAATCTCGGTAAATAGTTTATTGATTAAAATAGGTACTTTTGCCACATATTGTGATTAATTAATTTTTATTTATTGTGATACCAGCAAAATTGATCATCTGTTTCTTACTGAACCGACTCATGTACCATTGTTATGGAGAACGAGATTTTTTTAGAAAATTACTACGAGACTGCAGTGGTATTTTTTTACGTAAACTTCATTCGGTGTTGTTATTGGGAAATGGCAAGCGGAATTTCTTCTTCTCTCGTCTCCTACAACAAGTTTTCATTCAGAGAATTTTTTATCTGAAGCTCTAGCCAAAACAGATCTCCCTTTCCCCAATCGTCCAGTGAGTTTTAGCTAAACAGATTCATCTGCAGTCTTCTTGAAAAACTGCCCATATCAGAGCTTATTTGGTCTGAAGATCGTTAATCCTCAATAACAGCCATCTGGATCAGCTTATTTGTCTGCATCTGGTCTTGAAGGCTCCATACCAACATTTGCTAAAACCACATACAGATACACCTTACCAAACTCTTCCATCAGTTTTCATCAAACAGCTTCCTCTCCAGTCTACTTACAAACTTCCACATCTGCGTTGACCCTTTTAAACTCCTCTGACCACCCCCTGCGTGGTAGAGACAAAAGAACTAACCTCTAAAGAATCAATTTCCCTTCATCATGCTTTGTTTACGAAAGAAAATTCTTGTTCCATTGGTGGGCACTTTGTGTTTGATATTAAGGCCAATGTAGACATTTTATCGACAAACATTAAAAATTAGGTTCACTATCACACCACACTTAGCTTTTAAAGAAAATAGATCCCTTCATTACAAGGTATCGAAAGAGTAAATCACTTTTTGCACAATGTCGCAATTTTAATATTCATTTGTCCTTGTTGTCATCCTTTAAATATTTTAATCATAAAAAATGCTAACTATAATTAAACAGCGATTTTTGAAGCTTAAACTGGATAAAATATTAAATGGTAATACTTTAACTGTCACCCGTCCGTCTGGTACTATAGCTGAATGTTTAAGCAAGTCGAAGACAGCCCCAAATTCGATGGTTCAGTTCTTACTTTGAAAATAAGTGAAAAATATATATAGCCAAAATCAAGTGTGATTGCAACCTCAACTAACTTTATAGAAGACAAAGATGAGAGTGTCTTTGTCGATAGCGTACAGATTAAATTGTAATATATATTTTCTCTGTACTACCACTGGCTGCGCAAATTTCACAGACTCGCATCCTTGCCAAATATCAGGACAATAGTAACGTATCAATAGTTTTGTTTTCAACCCCTTCAAGTTTTTCAGACCAAAGTGTTGTATTAGAAACACTATATGAATTAACGTATTTATTGTAAAAACCATAAACAACATTTTACGTACATATTATTCAATTAAACAATTTAATATGAAATTCTTAGAAAAATAAGATTCTTTTTCTTAAAGGGTCTGGTGGATTCAGTTCGACTAGTAAAACTAAAACACAGCTTCATAAATGTCTAAATTAATATATTTCACAGAACTATTTAAAAATGTATTCGTCATAGACTTTTGAAACATATGTCCTTGACACTCACTTTGGAGTCGTCGGTTTCTGCATAGCTCATACTCGAAAGAATTAAGCCAGGAGAGTTGCCTTAGCTCTCAGCACTCAAATGATCTGGCACTGCCGCGCTCAGTATTTCGGAGCGGGAATCGGTACGGCGACTCTATACCGTCAACACTCAAGATAACTCTCGCTAACGGAATCCAGATCAATCTCTAACAGAATGTTGCCTTACAACTTATAATATTTGGAGGTCATCCAACAGGGACCGCCTCGAAGATGTCCCGTCGGGGAATAACTTCGTCAGACTAGTTTCACCACCTGTTCCTGTTTCTCTAAATAATCAAGCAATTTAAAAATCTTTTTATGTGCTCTGAACATTCTACAAAATGTATTGATAACTAATAAGTCAACAAATGATCGTTTATTAATTCATCAAAATTAATATATTAACACAGCTTTCGGCTGCCTCCAGTCACCTTCTTACTCGACTTCGATCAAATAGCTTTGAGCAAGAATATGACTATGGTGGTTGTCAAATGCTATTAATAAAAAATTAAGAATTGATAAACGATAATTCTATGTGTTATTGGTTGTTAATTATTTGGTAAACTGTGTTAAAATGTATCATTATAACCCATTTTACATTAACCGTGTACTGTAACACGGGAAAGTTGCCCCGAAATATTTGTATAAGTAATTTGTAAATACAGAGCCATTTTAATTGATAGTCCGGCCAGACGGCTTTGTTGGCGAGTAGTTTTGGCTGCCGAGTAATGAAAGAAAGTCGAGAGCAGTCAGAGTTTCGTGTAGTTTGATCTTCAGAGTTACACGTAAAAATTCATTTAATGTTAATAGAGCTTCCAAACGTAATGTTATAGTAATTAAAGTTAACTGTGAGTGTTTATTTCAACGAGAAAATTAAATTATGGAGGAATTGAAGCCACATATGGTATGTTCAAGCGTGTTAATTGAGTCACGCCTAAATTGGAATAGAATCGACGCAAATAATTGAAAACAGTGAGAAAGTTGAGGGATAAGGCCAAAAAGGGCCAAAGAGCAGAGAATTTGATTAAATTTTAATGTGCTTCTAGCAGTGCCACTCAAAAACGGAAGCCACGCGTTCCAGATCAGCAAAGGATGACGAGAATTATAAGCAAACACAAACTTTCAATTGCAATATTTGATTTATGTCACAGCAACCGCCAATTGTTCTTCGCACGGGAAACCTGGAATAAGGGCCTCATGCTTAAGTAAAAACTTTCATACGAATTAATTGCATTCATTATAAACGAATCTCTTATAACTGCATTAAAAAATTTCATTTTTAATGATATACAATGTTATCATTAATGACGCCCACAGTCTGAGGTAAACGTTACAACACGCCCCTTAAATACAAAAAATCGTTATCGAGCTTTCATAACTGATATATTACTATTACAATTTTAATCATGATTTATGATATCACGAATATTAATCACTTCAAATACATTTTACAGCGCGTCCGTTTCAATTACTACTGATGACCCAACCTATTGAAATATTGGTGAATATGGAAACACAAATTTGGATTTTGGTTTGATTATAGGAACGAGCACATTATTAGCCTGTTCGTAGCGAGAATGGTGTCTGTTTGATCGTGATTAGAGCCACAGAGTATTGGGTGAAGCCGTATAGCTCAGGTAGGCGGGCTTTGCTCGCACCTGCCAACGAGGCCCTTACCGCCTCGCTGCGCGCCTTTTGCCAAGCGAGCGGAAAATTTCCCGCCGAAAAGGGGCGCCATTATGCCAACGGCACATCTCGTTAGCGCGAACCGTCGAACTCTGGGAAATGAGACTGTGCACCAAGTTCGGAATCGCTGCCGGCGACAGTCCACTTCGCACCTTAAAAACCTTCGCTTCCAACACAAAAATTTAATTTTTTAAAACCATTACGCTATTATTTTAATCAAGCTGACTGTAGCAATTAATACGTAGTTTTTGTTATTTTCCATAGACCTTTAACAACTTTCTCATCGCTTCGTAGTTCCAGTGAATTAAAAACTAACTGAAAAAAATTTCTAGTAGTACTGTATTTAATATTCAGTAATGGTGTGTACAACTTTGCTACATTGTTTCCTAGTGAACGCTTCACGTACAAATAAAAAATCAAGGCAACATAGTTAAAAAAATGTAAATGAATATTTGAAAAAAAAATACGAGGATGAGATCAAGAATAACTTCGTATTTAAGCGAAACATTCCTAGTCCATACTTTAATGATTTAATATGTATAAAAAAGTCAAAATACTAATTTTCTCAGCTACGTTTTTAACAATAACATCTTTATTAAACCACAAAATTTTCTCAATGTCGTATAACTGCTGCGAGGGCTATTCTTTCGCAGGCAGTACCTGCAAGGGATGTTCTCTCGCAGGCAGAACCTTGAAGGACAGATACGAAGGGGCTATCTTTGGGGATGCCTTTTCCCCTCCGTTTTTTGAACTAAGGTTCCCACAAGCCGAGGCACCTCGGCCTGATTTGAGAGGTGTATGTTCCGGGGTCACAGACCTTGGGCATACGGTAAGAGTTGTTCTCTGTTCCCATTGGAACAGTCGGCCAGCTGCCTCCTAAACTGGTCGAGGTACGGAGAAGGGAATGCTGCGTCCCCACAGCAAACTCTTCTCCCGCTATCGGAAGGGCGTGGGACAAGTACCCAATGCCAGACCTACCTGATGCAGGTTTTTCTAGGGTTTTCCTGAATTACTTTTAGGCGAATGCCGGGTAGGTTCCTTAAACTATAGTCCGGGGGCCCTAGTTAACCCTTGTCTACCATCCTCTACCCTTCCGCATCCCCCACTTTCAGATCCCTTCCTATGCTATTAAAGGAGAGTTGCCACCATGTGGATTACCCTCATGTAGCCTGTTACCTAAAAATAAAATCTCAATGTCTTTACACGGCCTCCGTTGCAAAAAATACAAAGTTGGCTTGAAATATCAATCTGAAAATTGAAATTAAAGTAAGTCGTTCAGTGCAACTTTCTCATTCAATAACGTGTTTTTCTTGATCTTTCCACGATGCTTCAGCCAAATATATGCTCACAGAGACGAAAACCACAACCATTTATATTTATGGCAAATATAATAACCAGGCTGCCTTAAATACGTATTACTTCGAACATTCTAGCCAAAAGTTGGCTCGCACAATCTACGCTCCACGGAACGACATGTCTTCTAAAGAGATAACACTTTCATATTAAATTTGTAAGTATATTGGTGCATACGAATCATTACATCACCACTTCTACAAAAAATTGATATAAATACAATTAAGTAACAATGGAACACAGTTTAATATTTGCAGAATATACTTACAATTCATATTAACAAAAAATTATTTATGAAGACAAATAAATAATCACCGAAGAAGGTAAATTTTAAATACAAGTATATAGAGAATAGAACGAAACCCGCCACACAATAGGAAGCACACACACATACACAAACGACGGTCATGTCACTTCTCGGAGTTGAACGATAGGAATTTGAAAATCCGTGGTATTTCCAAATCGTACATGGTACAAAGAAAGAAAAGAGCAGAAAAAATAAGCAAAAAGTATAAAAGTTAAGAAGTAGAATATTTAGCATCGTAAAGTATTCCACATTTTTGAACAAAAAATAATTTTAACTAAGAAAATGAATAAAATATTCTTACACGGAGACTAAACTTCTTCATTTATTCATGTTATTTATCTCCGGAGGAAACTATAATATAACATTATTCCTGTCGGAATATGGCAGAGAGCAAGGCGATGATTGTTTGATCTTAAAGGCTGAGTGATTTCAAGTCGCATATTCATGAATTGCACGATTCGTGAAACAAGTAATTTACAATCGTTAATATTTATTTATTATTTTTAAATCATAATAGTTCAAACTTACTATAGAAATACTATAGAGAGATAGATTGATTTTATGAACATAATCCTGCCTCTCCGCTTGCGAATTTTCGGTTTGCCATAATTTTGATTTCTTGCACTGTGAATCCGAAAAGAGTCTAATATTAAAATTATATTAATCTGTAATTATTCTTATAAAACGTTATGAATGCATATATTGGTACTTTCCAAGTTGTATTGTCATACCGGATGAAGTCCTAGAAGAGTACGAAACGTCGTGTATTTAAAATATTTGTTTGGATAAAGAATATAATGTTTTTTTTTGACTAAAAGCCATTTATATAAATAATAATATTACATTTTATTTTAACCTTCCCTTTCTATGCATTTTTCAATGAACGTAATAATTCAATTAAAGGAAAGGAAAACCTTCCAATGTTTCTTCTGATGTAATCATTTGTCTCCATTTCGTTTTCATCGACCCCTAATTCTTTTTAGATAATTGCCCTCTTATATAGTCTTGGACATAGAAAATCTCAAATAAATTTGTATTAAGTATTCCTGAACACAGCCGTATCCAAAATTCAACCAGAAAAATATGTAATTTGGAATATGCTTTATTAACTAAGTTAAACGGACCGATAAATGTGACATTGCCTGAAGAATTTTTTCTGTTTATTTTTTAACAAATTTATAATTAAGTAATGGTTAACAAATCTTAATAAATAAAAGTAAAAGAATAATTTGAATTACAAACTTCAACTTTATTAATTTAAAGTACGAAATTATGTCGAAAATTCAAATAGTTGAGAGAAAATACTATTACGACCTGAGCATCAATGATTTTTCACTGCTGTTTTTCCATCATTTAATTGCCAAATTTCTTGTCAATCGTTCCCTTAGCACAAGGCTTCAATAAATCAAGCCAGTGCCAGTGCATTACTTCCCTCTGCGTCTCGCCATCAGTTCCGGCTTCTCGCTCCATTGTGCCCCAGTTTATCGTCAGGCTCTTCTCTTTCTTCGTCGTAATGGATTCCAATTTAGCGCCTGACTTTCGATAGCAATGGAATATTTCCTAAATTTATTTTACAATCCATTTAAACTTTCTATTGGAAATATAGATTTCGACAATTTCAGAATAATCGAAAAATTATACAGACAATACAAAAATATTTATTTATTTTCATAACGATTCATTACATTTATTCATTTAGAACTTTTATGATATAATAAATTTAGATAAAATTCTACACTGGAAATACTATTAATTGAGCAAGGTTTGTGTCATGTTTAAATATCAATCGTGTCTCTGTAACGTGCCTTTTATTTGTACCTCATTTTCTTGGATTAGCATTGTTAATTTTTTATCAAAAAGTTGTTAATACATACAAAGTTAATTTGCATGTGGTTCGTATGTAATTATTTTAATTTAATTACAGATTTTAAAATTAAAAGTGGAATCCATTTAAATTTTATTTTAGTGTATAAAACGAAATAATCGTATTAGCCGGACTGTAAATCAATAGTTTTATTACGCATTGAAATTAAGCCGGGATAAAGTTAAGAATGATATGCTTTTTGTAAAGCAGTTTGTTATCGAAACTTGCCACATATTGTCAGTCCCGATCTGATTTTTCAAGCAGCTCAACACTTTTATCAGCGTGTCCTATCTTTCCTTTAATGGACTGTCTACATGCAAACTATCTGACACATTGTCCTACAAGTAATTGTTTCTATTAAAAACCCCAAGTTGCTGTGTGAATTTGAACTGTACAGAATTGATAAAATTACTATATAATCTTCCCACACACGTTGAGGTCAGGGTTTTATATTCGTATATAACGAATGTTACTATTAAGTCCAAGAATAATGGGCAGGAGTGATTTATGGAACAACAATCTATTGGAACATCAGCAGTAGTGTTTCTCCAGACACGCACCATTCGATCGATGGAGGGAGAATATTGGAAAACAAAGAAGGAAAGAGACATATTGAACTGTTTAAGATGCCTTACTTAAACGTTTTCATCAAATGCACTCAACCTGCTCTTCTTCCTCTTTCGAAAACCTTGTGTTTAATTTTTGGTACAGCAAATTCCTATTAACAGTCGAACCCAGGCTCATTATGTGACAAAATAGCCCAAAAAATTTAGATTGTTGGTTAATTAAATGCATAGGGAAACATCCGCATCGTAAATAAAAATATTTAAAACTAATTCTTATAAAACATAGTAAATTCCTAAACGTTCTTTGCATTGTTTCATCCAGTCGGCAAAAATCTTTCTGTAAGTCAAAAAATGAAAATATGAAAACGTAAACTACTATTGAAAACCGTTTCTGTTTAAAAAATTATTGGTAGCAAAAATGTTTTAAAATAAACAAATTTGTTTTCTCGGATCATGTAATTTGTAAATTTATTTATTGGGTTACGATTTAGATTTTTAAAATTAGAGACATTGAATTTTCTTCAAGCCCTGCCGCGCTCCAGCTACCAGTTAACGACTAAATATTGTTACACAAAGCTGGCCATTATTGTGAATACTTGTATTTAGATGCTGTCTAGTCTATTACAGAAGACTATTATATTTCGTTTAGTATGTAACGAATTTCTAATTTATTCAAAAAAGCAATAGTATTTATTCGCGAAATTTGGATAACGTTCAATGTCATCGTCTCCAAAACGACGGAAAAACAATTGTTTACGAGGTTAGAAGCCAAATAAGATTGCATTCATTCTCTAGACCAAGAAATACTACATTCTTAATCAATAATATTTCATTTATAAAGCAATTTTAGTAACCAGTGTAAATAACATACTGTAGATAATCATAGTTTCGCTGCTGATAAGTTAGCACGACTGTTTACTTTATCTACACTTTAATATAACGTATAAGGTGATTAAGTGAATTGTTTGGATCCACCCCGTCTAGGACCCTTTGCGGTCGAGGTGTATATATGTCCCTGAGTTCTACTCACCGAAGACCAGTTATCAGCACTTCAGATAAATCTGTATCTCGAGAAATGGCCGAGGCTTGAGACATAACCACTCAGGTCCGACTCCTGATAGCACAACCTCATGTGGAGCTTCAAGTTACTCACCATTTCTACTACAAGGCAAAAACTTATTCCAGCCGTGCTCCGATCCCTGGTATGACAGTATAAATTTAGAGTTCCAGGTTCCTCCCATGACCATTCAGGTGCGTTACGGTTACTAGAAGACCATTTGAAATTTGTATGTTAACCCGAGAATTGATGACTGTGAATGATGTAACTTTGGTTATCTCTACGCCGGAATGCGGCTGTGAATTTACAGCCTCAAGCTGGTATGACCACCCAACACAGGACTGTGATCAGGCGGTTTCGTCATCGGATACAACAGATAAATCTCCAATACCTTAGCAAGCTTTACGACCGCCTTACTATGTAATAACCGCAGCCTTTCGCCTGAAACTCAAACGGCCTGTCCCCAGTGATCATAGGGGCTACTAGGCCGAAGCCCGTCACTCTCGTGAACGTTATTTTGTTCGCCCCATTGAGTCGATGTTCATAGGAACAACGCATTCGAAGACACTTCTCGCTTCCCTCACGTAACTATGACCTTAGGAACTCACCTCGAATTCTACTGTTACCATCTATAAATCAAACGATTGAATCAGGATAGTCAAAGTTATTCCCGCCATGGTCAAAATAAAATTTAATTTAATGTCACGAAAATATACCAAACACGGCAATTGGGAAACTAAAAAAATATATCGAGGCTAGAAATGGTGGAAAATCCTGTGTTGATGAAAAATTAAAAAATCCAGCACTACAAACAAAATTAGGGGAAGCGGATAACTGCGAGGATCCCGTTCCTAATTCTTTATCAACAAGAAGAGCAGAGATGTGCTATTACTTGGAAAGAATGAGATTTCTGTATCTGAGATGATAAATGATCGTGCACGTTCATAGAACAGAAAGCTTTCAGATCTACTTCTTGTTTTGATTCAACTAGAATTAATCATAGACATAGTTATTTCTCTAAGTTCAGGGTTCTGAAACAATCTGAAAGTAGATTAATCGCAAAGGATTTGCAAGAATTGGCTGGCATCCTGATATGATTGGCCAGTAAAAACGTGAGCTGCGGCTAAAACTCTGGGATCCGGTGAACTTCTGCATCCACAATGTCCTTAGATTAACCCGAAGTTGCATACGGAAGTTGTAGGAGTCTTTCTGAAAACTGATTCATTTTCATGTACCAAATCTTATTTCTATAAGTTTCAATTCATCTTTACTGATAGTAACTGAATACTGCCCATCAGAATACTGTCAATTATTTTTCTTGAATATCAGTTTAATTTGGTAAAATAATAAATAGTTCACTAAGAAATTTAAGGAAGTTATTTAAGTGGAGCAATCCCGTTTCAAGAAAGAACCCGTTAATTCATGGTTATTTCAAATGAAGCAATATCATCTGACGTTCCTGGTAATATAGTAAGTAATTATCTAATTATCCCAATTGTAACACTTGGGTATATTTAACTCAAATAATAATTCGATTCTCGGCGTTAAAATATGAGCCCATTCAACCCCTCGTATATTTATTCGCCTAGAAGATGACGACAGAGCTTTTAGTCGTCGAAACGTTGCGTCTAAATATAAATATGCAAAACTCGTGTGAATACCGAGAACTATTTATTGAATATGAATAAATAGTTTGATAATAGCATGAAACTTTTATGGCAGTTTGACTACAGTTTTTTAATAAAAATATTACAACACGTGTGTTATTGAAGCTGGATCAATGATTGCAAATCTAACAAATTTATTGTTCAATTTAATCACAAAATCCCTCAGTCAAGCTACTCAATATGAATTACTTCAATCAAAAACCAATATACAATACTGACTCCATCAGACGTTCTTCATCTGACTCACTCAGCAAAATTCTCAAAATCAATAGCCTACAATTCTCTCGAAACAAAAACTGTTTATTTTTTAGTTCGCTATGCTAAGTTAAAGAAAAATAATATTTATTCGTCAGTATATTATCTCTGTTAAAGTGCAATCACATTGTATATCCATAGCCAGATCTGAAATTGCCACTTACTAAATATCAAATGTTCTTCGTTTTAATAGCTTTGAATAAATAAAGTTATAGTTTTTCGAAATTGAGAGCAAGTTTTTAGTAGTTAAGGAACATAACTCTGAATTATTTCGTTGCTTTTAAATTGGTACAGTAAACAGTTGCTGCTTGTATAGTGTTATCTTACGTGAAATTTATCTCGTCTTTCACAGAGCCTGTTTGTGGTGATAATGCCAGAAATTATTAACGTACAGCAAGTTTAATGGCTGCCGTGTGCTAACTTGGTCCACGTAACTCAGTTTGTCAACTGAGAGTTTACTGCGTGTTGTATTAGGCTGCGTCTGAAATACTGATGCGGGCGACTACGGTAGTAATGACAACGATGATGACGCTGATAACGCCCACGATAAAAACGATTACAATAGCGGCGTGAGAAGTTTTACGATGATAACAGTAGCGGACGTTGCCATATAAAATGATATTAGTTTTTAGTGGTCGGTAATAAAGCGTATGCAGCTATCTGCGCAGGTCCCTCGGGTCTTATAACTAGAGGCAATCTGGATTAATTGCTCGGCAACGCTGCCATCTAGAACGCGAGCTGACGTTATGGTAACAAGTGAAACTTCACAGCCGAGTGCGGCCGTCAAGTGTTACAAGCATAATCCTTTATTTAGTAACTATCCTTTCTTCGTTTACACGTGTCCCTTTACTTTTCTCGTACTGTATGAAGTGGGTTAATAGTGGCGACCGAATCATAGAGACTTTGTTCATGTTTTTAATGGATTCCAATCAATAGAGCTTGAAGTAAAAATACATATCACTGAAAGATTCACTGCATATGTAAAACAATTGCCATATTGTGTTACCTTACCCATATTCTTGAATAACTGCCGTTTATATTGAAGCGCAGAAGAACACCCCGTAAATTATTTCCAGATTATTTTTTTAATATTTTAGTAAACACGCCTGTGTACCCAGATCCGAATTGTGGCTTATTGGAAATTACTACCATCAAATTTGATGCCGAGGTGACAGGGTGTTGAGGAGAATCCATGCCTTCAGACAAAGGCGGCCGATTATGGGAGAAACCTGCCTTAGGGGTATTGACCTGACCAAAATCCGCTAAGGTCAACCCTTCCAAAAGGCAAGAGTAAACTCGCGAAAGTGTAAAATCGACGCAGATTGGCTGAAATCTAACACTTGGAGAGGTTTCCTCTCTCTGGTGGGGAACAAAGAGAGTCTATATATGAAAGGTGGACAAGCCAAGAAACTGTACAGTTACTATCTATAACTCGGAGAACTATGAAGCCTGGGAAGGGATAAAGTGTAGTAGGAAAAAAATGTAAAAGTTTGAAAGGTGTTCTTGGAGAGGACAACTTGGAGTGAAATGTAGGAGTTTAGATCTACAACTTGGAGCGTAATCTAGAGTCCGCATGTACAACTTGGAAATGGAAAAGAGGCCATTGGAAGGCCATGGAAGAAGAATCTATCTAGAGAAGTTAAGAGTTGTTACGCTGACGAGAAAGTGTAAAGGAGAAAGCTGTCAGAAATTCCTGTGAAGATTTTCTGGTTAACTTGGGAAAACCGACAAAAAACGATGAATAGATGTGTTTCTATCTGCGGCGTAAATAATTGAGATTTCTGCCGCAAGTATATGCCTTCACACACGACCCCCTTTCTTTTTTTGGTATACGTTCATAGTTTCATAAAATCGCCCTGAGGTTTGCCTGTATTACAAATTTATTGGAATATTGAATGTAGTTAAAGTTATTTATATAAAAATTAAGCTCAAGAGCGAGTAAATTTTAATAACCTTGATCTAAATGAAAAAAACCGTGTTGAATTTGTGTAAACCCTTAATTATAAATCAATTAAATTAAAAAACAATCAAATTTTATTTTTATATAAAAGTTAAACCCCCATCATTATATTAAAATATACCGTGAATTCAAGAAATTAATAATAAGAATTGTCACGTTTGTCTTGTCCGTATATTCTTAACAGAATACTTGTAATACTATAATAGGTCTATAACAGCTTAAAAATTAATTTACAAAAACCATCGAAATAATTTAAGGTTTGTTTTCAATTATTGGCACATTTACAATAATAATTAAAAATGCTGGTCCCACTGCCTTAGATTTTTCTACACACAGGAGTTTTGGTCCATTAAATGAATTTATTAAGTCTCAGATCTGTACCAGAATACACTATTTATGATTTATAATCCGATTACGTTGTCGTCGTGGCGTCTGCTAGTTTGGCGATGAGGACGACGTAAGTATGGACCAGTTGGACGATGGCATCTTCTCCTAGATTAAAGCATACTCAAAACTGTTTATCTCTTTCTATTTAGACGAGTTGTCTTGACTGTCCTTTCAGACTAAATTACTCAGTCTAAATTTTAGATTTTTCTGACTAATTCAGTTAAGACTCCATTTATCTCACTCATAACTTGCGCGGATCCCCTTGTGCGGTTTTAAAAAGGCAGTCTTCGTATAATAAATTTTGTGTATTTCAATTGGGGAAATCCCTGAAATTAAGTGGATCTCCACCATCTGGTCCGTTGGTCCGTCTTTTAATTCATTCCTGAGCACACGTGAGCAGGTTGAAGACCCAAAATCTTCCCGTCTTCCAGCTCCCAAATTTCTTTTCCGCGCAAACTGCAGATTGCCACTTTCGTAGAAAAATTAAAAATAGCTCCTACATATAATAAATTTAATTTTACTCCATTACAGTGCACACACAGATCTTTTCCTATTTTAAGCGTCAGTTCACCTTTTGTTGCTATTGTCGTTCTGTGTCATGCCCTCTATCAACTATCGAACTTTATTTATATCTTTACCTTCAGTCATAAACTCGAATTCCTCCTCACTTTGTATCAGTTTATTCTGCAGTTCATTCCAGAAGCCAAACAATCTATACTCGTTCAACGAGATTCTACCATGGTCACAATGTGAATAAATTTTGATATTTCTTCGAAGTATTTTTATCGTCTGACAATTCCTATCTCAAACTGAGCAATTCACCTTTGCGACAGCATCTAGTCCTTCATTTTTTATCATTTTCTTTTCAGACGAGTATCGTTTCGTTCTCAATTTTATTCTCCCGCACACAGGGGCGGTAAATATGTATGGATACAATAGCAGATACTTATTACACTTCCATGACATCAAACTTTAATTCTTTCTAAACAGGAATAATTCCAAGAATTCTATCAATATTTTCTAGTTAGATCATTGTTGTCGAACCATTTTCTTACCATACCCCACCTAAGTCTTACCAATGCCACCTACATAATATATACATATTTTTTATTTTCATAATTTTAATTATTCCTTAAAGTAACGTAATGACAACTTGTGTGTTACGGTTCTTCATTAATTATTTGAAACTTACCAAATGCATATTTAAAATGAAGATATCAACAGTTTGTTCTTTTCCACAAGTTAAATTATAGCTGGCAATTTTTAACTCCAGTCGAGCTCATTTTCTATTTGCCACCCTGATAAATCAAATTGCCTCCATTTGGGAAGTAGGACGCACTTTGAGAAACACCGATTTAGATAGTTTTACTTCATTATTCTGTAATTATCACACTGTAATTTATTGAAAAAATAAATAATAATCATAATAATATGAAAGTACAAAGAAATAACAACGATTTAAGTTTTATATCAAGCTTGTATTTTTTTTAATCTTTATGTTAAATGACAACCAAAATTTAGAATATTCTATGAGTATATCTGTTGGCTTCGGAACTGGCGTTGGTAGGAAACTGTAGTGAGAGGTTCGCTGATGATGATGGAAACAAGCACGCAAAATCAATCGGGCCTCACTATATAAGCAAGAAAAATATATTACGGCAGTTGTTAACCAGATGGTATGACAACGTGGGCTCCAGGCTTCTTTGGCGCGCAAAAATGGCAGGAAAACCCCACTAAACTGAAGCTGATAATAGTCCAATCTGACCGTCTGCAAATTAGGTTGCCCAACATCTAATCACTCACACACGGACCTGAAAGGAGAACAAACAGCTAATATGACTATTTTTAATCGAAGTTTCTCCCTTGCCTTCCTGTTAAAAACACGTTTCTTCGTTGCTCTCCAAACTTTAAGTGTAACTCCAATATCCAAGAATGTTAGGCAACAGCTAGGACAAACTAATATTACAACTGAACGAAATAAAAATACTAAAAACGACTCCATCAGTCAACTTATGTTTCGTCATTGCTTTGTAAAGGACAGTTCCATTCATTTAAAAACATATTCGATTCCCTCAGTCAAATCATGACCTTCGTTGTTCTATATACAAGAATTAATTTAGTTATTGGCAGCAGTTGACGAGGTTTTCAAACCATAACAATTTATCGTCTCGGAAAAATTATCTCTATCTACAGCAGAAACTGAATACAAATAATAATTTTTAAATTTAGAACTCCCTGTGTTTTAATTAAAATGAATTTTGATAAAAAATATGGTAATTAAAGCTAATATTCACTAACTAATTGAATAAGGTAATATGATAATAAGAATCTAGAATTTTATTTCTTCCTACGGGTGTGTCTGTCACGCGTAATAAGTATGAAATTAAGTGCACGTGATACTCTTTTATTGGCATCCACCTCTTTCTCTTGAAATTCATATTTACAACATACATAATATCAACATTCATGTGTTCCTAATAAGAAATTCAGTTATCTCGTACCGCGAACATTCCTAATGAAGTATTTTTTAATCAAAATACAATAAATTTATCCATAGCCAAAAATATTTACATTTCTCTAAGAAAACTGTAGAAGCCATATTGTACTTTGAGAAAGTATAAATACAAATATGAACATTCATTGAAATCTGTCATTTCAAGTTTATCCCGCTTATATAGACCGAGAGACAAAAACACGTTTTATTCACATAGATTAGTAACGGGGCGGGTTTCTTGGACAAATGATCTCATAATATAAGTCACTTATTATTAATAGGGATGGTGTGTAAAAGACTTCGGAAAGAGGCCTGATCAAGAATTAAAAATCAATTCGGATGGTGATGCTAGACAACGAGTTAGTTTGGTGTTCTCCATTATTCTTGCAGTCCGCAAAACGTGTTGGTGCAGTAAGGTTGCCGTTAATATTAAACTTAATCTGAAGCTGTTGTATATTGGGATTAATTTTGTGTGGAAGATGTAGAGTACTTAACAAATTATTCGAAAAGTATATAACTAGTAACATCGTCCAATGTAAATGATAACAAGGGGATATAGAACAACGGACGTATAAAGGAGAAAAATAAGGTATATTATCCACTCGTTAAGTCGGATTCCAAGGGTTCATATTTTGAAGGTGTTTTATATTACGAGATAAATGTTTAGAAACCTGATAAATTTAAAGATTATTTTATATATAAGTACAGGTACAGATAGTGTCTGATATATTTTTACTCTTTGATAAATAGCAAACAATCACGTTGTGTTAATTTTTATAAACTATATTTAGTTGTGAAAAAATAAGGAAAAATGTAACATTATTTATAAACCTGTAAATAAAGTTAATATTTTTATAGCACGGTTCATACAAGCTTTGCAAAGCTATTAAAATTCCTCATACCAAATTTCAAACTGCAATATTATCGTTTTCATCATTTATGAAATACCTATATCATTCAGAACTAAATTGGCAAAGCTCCTGTTTTTACATCGTTCGACGTAATCAGTAAAATTCGACAATTGGCACTTTGACAAAGCTATAAAATGTCACGATTTGAATTCAGTTGGTGTCAGACATTGTTTGTTGAAGTAGTCAGTTAGTTATGAATTTAAGCCGAGGTCGACGTGGGGTTTAAGCCAAGTTAACAAAAAACTCCTATAATTGCAACCTGACGATACCGAGATATAAGCCAAAATCACATTGGGATTTTATATATAAGTACAGTTCGGATAGTGTCTAATATATTTTTACACTGGAGATCTTTGATAAATAGCAAACACTCAACTGAGTCTTTATATTGGATTTACTCCTGAACCTCTTTGACCTCAGGGATTCAAATTGTACTTTTCCACTATAGGCGAATAGTTTAAAACTCGAAAATATAATTACACACAGCCAACAAAACTGACAATGGAAACCCTGAGAATAGCGACGGGAAGTACGAGTGCCTTCAAGTTTGTGCAATAACAGAACTAGCTGCTGGGTAATTAGTCAACATGATCACACAGTACGGATTCAGTAACATGTTGTGAATAGTCGTTAAAGTGACACAATGTAATCAAGGCCGTACTTATAATTAATCTCCAAGGTAGCGTAATGATAAAGTCCGTCGCTCTAATCCGCGTACTTGAGTTTCCTGGGAATTCTCCAAGCTGTTGAGGGATATGCTTAATCAGCTTCGAATTGAAATCGTGATCCTCTTTCATCCAAAACCATTAGAAAATTACCCCATCGTGAGTGAATATCAGCCACTGTGCCATATTCTATACTAAACCCACGTACAAACAGACACCAAAACGCTGTCTGAGTGGAAGCTCGTGTGCTTCATATTAAGATGTGTGGAGAGAGATGTGTTTGAACATTGCTCGCTAACTAACGAATTAGAATACTTAAATACATTAATGATTATTAATGAACATTAAGCGTTAAATTATATACCACACAACTTTTATGCAATCCTTCTTGGTTTCGACAGTTGTTTCAATTAGCTAACATAAATTTTTATCTATATAATAAAAAAGGGAGTATGTTTGTATGTATGTATTTACGTTGTTTTGAATACAAATTTTATCGCGTGGACAGAATTTAACAAAAATTGGTATATATATTCTGCCAAAATCGAGAACCGGTACTGTGGGGGTGAGAAACCCCTAGAATAAACGTGGAAATAATTATAATTGAAATAAGTTACGAATTAGCGTTAAATTACTGCGCGAGACGATGACGTCATAAGTTTTCAAGACATTGACGCATCCTAAATATAGTTCTGTATTTCGTAATGAAATAAAGGTGAAATATTTTTATTGAATAAAAAGTATAATTTATTCCAGTATTACTCCATCGAATAGTAATGAAAAACAATACGAAACACTTTACTTGCGCAAAGTTAATTTGGAATAGTTAATTATCTCGCTATCTATATAATAAAATATCTTTGATAAAGCCAATATGGCGCCTTATAATACATTCAAATGTGTGTCAGTCGAGAATTATAAAATTTCATAATATAACGTACTATTGTATCCTGTATAATATTTCAGAAGATAATAAGATTTGTCTAAGGTACGACTGACTGACAATTATATGTTTGTAACTATAAAAGTATTGAAAATGACGTACGGAACTCCGAAAGTTTTTATGGTCGTTATTCAATTAATGAACCATCATTCAAAGGTATATACAGAAATAGGAACATTTAAATTGAATTAAAAGTACAATTAATTATACTTTGCGCAACGTATTTCTATAAATTTGTATAAATGTAAACAAATTATTGCGTGCAATTTGTGTCGTGAAACAAAATTTTCAGGTTAGGTTAACACAATTTTTTTCTGATTAAATTCTTTGTGAGTGATAATAAATCAGCTAATTTATATACTATTTTATTATAAATATCTAAATTGGGAATAATTGTGATAACATATTTTATTTATTGAGTTATTTTTGAATATATTAAAATCAAAATATTTAAATTCGATGGAAAGCTTATAATATAGAGCTTTTTACCAAAATTTAATACACTCTTCATATAATTGTAGTTTTTTGCATAATTGCTGTGCATATCATGGCATTGTTGTGTATTGTATGTTTTTGTTCATTGTTAAATTTGATGTATTTTTCCTTCTCTAAGTAGCTGACAGTGAATAATAATATTGAATATGTATATATATATATATATATATATATATATTTTAGGTAGGGTCATTATCATTTTTAATAAATAGGGCTTACAGCTGATTTTGCCTTGATGTTTCTCATATAACATATTCATACACATTATTTAAAACAATTCCCAAATTTGTATAAATACAAACACACACACAGATATATATATATATATATTACATAATAGCTCATAAATGGAAAAATATTACATATGTAAATTTAACTAGCTCTTCCCAAATATGGAATCTAAATTAATGTGCACTACGTCAAAAGTTCATCTGATTGAGATTAATATATGTGATGTTAGGTAAGTCAGTTCTAATTATTGAAGCTGATAAATCCATACTGAAGAGTAAAAACATAATTAACTATACATATAGAACCGAATGGTGATAATTTTGTTTTCTGAGATATGTCATAGTCAAAAATATTAAGTCATTTGGATAGGAAATAGAGACAGATTCATTAATATGTTGGGTTTTATCCATAAAGGGGTTAATATGTGATGCCATTTACATCACGTGTTAACCATTAACCATATAGAATTAATTTCTCTACCAGGGCAATATAAATAAAAACCCTGCACTCAGTTGCCTATGTAAGAAAAAATCATGTATGTTTGTACATTATTTATAAACAATTAAACTTGTAGATAAATTGCAATAATCCTGGGTAGACATATTCTTAAAAATCTGGAAAAACTGTGGGGATAAGACTTGGCGAGGGTAGCGGGGTTGTAAATTAATAAAAACAACAGGTTAAAACAGTCAATATTTGCGTTGAGTAATTATTTGTCGGTGCCATTGGATTTGTTAGTGTTTTTCTGGATGCTGTTTGTGTATAACTTCACCCCCTTCGGCATGAGAAAGGAGCACCCTTACGGGTGGGGGTGAAAATATTCAAACTTGCAAATATTGCAGATATTTTAGGCGGATAAAAATTTTTTGGGGTCAAAGAGATTCATATTGTTTCTACAGATATTATATAAGTATAATTTCAACCCTTTTTTATTATAGGAAAGGAGCACTCTTACGAGTGTTAGTAGAAAATAACGCGTATACAACCAAGATAGGTGTCAAATCCAGGGTAATGGATGTCGGTGAGTTTAATTTTGATATTCAATTGACAATTTAACCTCGAGGGGTGGAGGGGGACGGGGGTTGAAATTTAAAAACATGAAATTACGGCCGATGTTAGCGTTGAATAAATGTATTTAGGGTTAATTGATGTTATATAAGTATAATTTCAACCCTTTTTTACTATAGGAAAGGAGCACTCTTACGAGAGTTAGTAGAAAATAACGCGTATACAACCGAGATAGGTGTCAAATCCAGGGTAATGGATGTCGGTGAGTTTAATTTTGACAATCAATTGACCATTTAACCTCGAGGGGTGGAGGGGGACGGGGGTTGAAATTTAAAAACATGAAATTACGGCCGATGTTAGCGTTGAATAAATGTATTTAGGGTTAATTAGTTTGATAGTATACTCATGTTATGTGTGTAAAATTTCAACCACTTGCAGCAGGAGGGGCTGAACGCTTACGGTTGGTGGTGGAGGGGAGTTTCACAGAAAATAACGCTAAAACAACCGAGATTCAAGTCAAATCAAAGGTAATGCCTGATGTTTAGTTTATTTACGACAATTTCGGCAACGCTCGAGGGTTGACTGTGGTGAGAGGAGTTGGGCGGGGGTATAAATTGTAAATAATGTTTTTAGGCCGTTTATTACGTCGAATAGATATATTTCGGGATCAATGAGATTAATAAAATTTCTCTATATGGTATCCGTGTATAATTTCAACCCCTTTCAGGATTTGGAGGGGAGCTGCCCTTAGGGTTGGTGGTGGAGTGGCATTACAAAAAAATAACGCAAAAACAATCGAGATTAGAGTCGAATCCAGGGTTATGGTTGCCGCTGAGTTTAATTATGACATTAAATTCTCCATTTAACGCCAAGGGACGGGGTGGTCAGGGTGGAAATTTTGAAACATGTAATCGAGTTCCGTACTTGCTTTTAATTTTTATTTTTAGCATTAATTTGATTGATAGTATTTCTACAACTTTATTTTTGTATAATTTTAACAACTTTCAATTTGTAAGGCGAGCACGGGTAGGTGTGGAGGGGTGTTACAAGAAAATAACGCGAAAACAACCGAGATTCGAGAAAAATCGGGGTTATGGATGTTGCTGAATTTATTTATGACAACCTGGTTAACGCGTAGAGGCGAGCGAGGGTGAGTGGGGCTGGGCGGACGTGGGTGGGGGTATAATATTAAAAAATGTTAACCTATCGATAGTTACGTCAAATAAATATTTAGCGGTGTTAATGACACTAATAATATTTTTTAATATATTCTGTGTATAATTACAACCCTTATCGACTCGAGAGGAAAGAACCATGAAGGGTAGGTTTCATTACATAAAAATAACACACAGAACCGATATAGGAATCGAATATGAGGTTATGGATGCCGCTGAGATTAATTATGACATTCAACTTGCAGTTTAACCCCCACGAGTGGGACTGAAGAGAGATAAAAATTTTCAAACATGTTAATCGGCCCACATTTGCGTCCAATATATATTTTTCGGTATAATTTAAATTCATTATATTAAGGTCGATATTCTCTGTGAATAATTTCAATCTCTATCGCCATGGAATGGGAGCACGCTTTGGGGTGGCGTTTGGTGTTTCGTTACATGAAAATATCGCGAATAGACCAAAGATTTGTGGTTATGGATGTCGATGAGTTTCATTGTGACAAACTGAATAACGCGCGGTGTGGGAGGGAGGAGGCCTGAACGAAGGTAGAAATTTTCAAACGATGTTACCAGCCGATTTTTGCGTGGAAATTTTTCTTTGTTTAACCTACTGTAGCGGGTCTGGAAATTTTCAAACATGTTAAAACGACGATATATTCGTTCAATGAAACTATTTCAGGGTCAATGAGTTCAACTTCTTTCGGAATGGGAGGTGAACATATTTGGGGATAGGGGTCGAGTTGTGTCATAAAATAACGCAAAAGCTACTTAGATTGGAGTCAAATCGGGGGTTATGGATAAACGACATCTCGGGCAACGCCGGGCACCCAGCTAGTTTATAATAAATAATATATTTTTTCAATAGAATTTTAAGAATATATTTCATTACACCATAAAAAGTATAATTAAATAATATTAATCGTGTGTTCAACATTATTGCACATTCTTGTAGCAGCATATAAATATTTTTTTTGTAATAATTTGAAGGGAAAGTTGCTTCTCATCTACTTTCTAACTTATACTAGCAGGAATTTTCGAATTTAATTAATTCACTAAATTTACGGATTTTATATATATATATTATAATAAAACAGAATATAGTAACACTATGTAATCTATTGTAATAACATAGGGTCGCCAATGACCACGTTGTCGATGCGACCATTACAGACCTCAATAAATAAATAATAATAAAAATGAACTTTGCGCCGTTATAATCTTACATTTCGAAAAAAAACAAAAGCTTAATATAAATCAATCATAGAAACAATATGTAATATAGGAGAATTTATTGTGAAGACTACTATGAACTGAACAGTTTTGTTAGTTTAAATATAATAATAATTATGAAGATCTATACATCAAAATTGGTTTAACTACAGTTAAGAAATTTTATTGAAACATTTGGTGTGTATTTATCTGTTCTTCTAACGATTTTTAAGATATTATACAATTATTTTTACAGTTAGCCCTTTGTGACTAAAACCTCATTCTTGAGTAAAAGAAATTGAAATATCAACTCTCTCCAATCTGAAAATATTAGCATGAAATTTATGTTATATATATATATATATATATATATATATATATACCACGCACAAATTTTGAAAAATATTATAGTTTTACATTTATTAGTGTCAAGTACAGATTATTTTTTATTTTCTTCACCGTATTCAATGATAAGAATAATGATATTTAAAAAAATTAAATCATCAAAAAACAGAAAAGATTTTTCATTTTGAATAACTAAATAAATGTATTTAATCAAATTAACGGAAAAATAATAAAATCCTTTACAAGGTGCTAAATGAAATGTCATTAAGGGAAATCAATATTGATCGTTCAATGCCATTTCTGTGACACTTTCACTACATTTTCTGTGTTACTGTTTGGAGAAATAGAACTAAAATCATGGAAATCATTCTGTTACACTACTAATACAAAGAAAATTTAAGGAGACATCCTTCTTACATTGATATTGGAAAATATGCTGAGGTTAGAAAGTTTATCGATAACTGAATAGTCATTACTAATTACACGGACATCACATTAAATAAAATTATTACTTTAATGTGGCAAATCTTCCTATATAATATTTCTCAGTTAAAAAGGTTAAACACATTTTTACTACCAAGCTCCCAAATATCATTGAAACCTCTTATCGATACCAAAAATATTTATTTTTATGGTTTATTCATGTGTTACAAGAAAATAAAAGACTTTACTATTTTAATTCTATGCAGTTTATACATTTATTTATATAAGTACCGTAATAACAATTTTATAATCACTTAAATAATTTATCTGACAATGTTTGATGATTCTTAAAATTAATGTTATTGACAAAATGAATTAAATAAACCAACGTTTCGTCCTTTTCAGGACAAATTCAGGTTTAATAATTTTATATTCAAGCAAAAACTTGAGAGGCAAATTTGCTTCCTATTTGAAATATCAGATATTTTTTCATTATTATTTTGATGATACTTAGCAAGATTAGCAATATGTTGTTCAAAAGAAGTACGTTTTAGCCTTAAGTGTCCTAGGAATTACACATTAAAGTTATTTATGATTGTTTGAGATATAATTACTATATCTTCAATCAGATTCAACCATTTACGAACCTCAAAATTCCAGATTCCAGATGTCAAATCACGAAGTTTTGTGTTGTATTTATATTCGTCAACAATTTCTCAAAGTTAAATTTTCATAACGATTCTTAGGTCATGGAAAAAATTTTCCAAAATATTATAAATAAGTATAATTCTGAGATTTTTAAACAACTTTTACATACACTCCCTGTCCAAGTGCGACCCTCAATAGTGTTCTATCGATACCTGTGTTAAGATAAGGACCACTTTGGCTATTCCTTGTTCAGAATGTGGGCATTGACAAAGTTCTAATTCTTCTCAGCAGAGAGATAACGATAAAATCCTCATTAATAATTATCTTAGTTAAGGGAAGAAAAACTATAGTAATAAGTTATTGTAATTTATTGCATTACGAAATGAAGAAAATAGTTATTCTACTACTTTGGAATATTCTGGTAATATCTTCTGATTCGTGTGAATGACAGAATTTTAACCATTTAAAACACCGAGTTCCATCTTCCGTCTTCCTTCTCTGAATACTACTGATTTTTTATAGCCTAACCTTATAAATACCCCCACCAAATCAGATAGAAAGATAACGCAACTTTTGGATTTAAATTCCTCATCGTACTTCCTGAATGATTTGGTGTACTCCCTGAAATACCTTTCAGAGATTAAGTAAGCCATGGGACATCACGAAATCGTCCCTGCTTAAATAGCTGCATCAGCTCATCCTTTGATCTGCGCCGCAACGGTAGAATATTTTAGCCTCTGGTTTAAAGGTTCAGCACTTAGAAATATTGCACGGTCTGTGGCGTAAGCCCTGCCGCCCATCTAGCTGGCGGGAATCGGGATAAATGTCAGGCTAGTTGCACCCGCATAATGCCACGATAAAACGCCAGCTGGATATACGCGACTCATTTGGATTTATGGGAGAACACTCCGTTGCGAGTAACAGCCTAGAGCGCCGCGTCGCGACGCCCCGATACCTGCAAGGACAGCGAATATCGGACAAGCACTGATTCAAGTATAAACCAGGGAATCAGACACGGGATTCACATGTATTCAGAACTACCGAAGCTACTAGAATCACGTAAGTCATTGTATTCCTCACCATTCACTTTGAAATCCAAGCAATTTAATGTATACATTTACTGACGCTTCGCACTTCAGTTTTTTTTCTCCAATCAGTGCAAACAATCACATATTTTTAATATTCGAAACAAAGGTTTCGACCACTTTCCATCTTTGATACTTTTTCCCCTTAAATATATAGTGTACTGCATACATAGTCAAAACAAAAATTCAATATAATTACATAATCATTTAAGTTTATTATTATGACCCAATTTAGATTATTCCCTTCTAGTCCATTACTTCAGTTTCATAGCCTTTAGTGCTGAACTTAGATTGAAATAATTTCTTGTGTTCTTGAATTAAATCTCCCTCGAAGGAGATTTTTACACCCTGGTCCTTCAGTTATTTAAGTTTAGTAATATGATTCATTTTTCGTGTCATCCTATAAGCATTTTACGTCATTACATGTGTAAACACATCTCGTAAGCGTTTATTGTAAGATTTGGAAACAAACCGCATAATAATAATATTTATTCAGTTAAAAATTTTGTATTTGGAATAAATTTATGTAGATCACCGGAGGTTATATCAAGAACATATACATAATAATTTAAATTATTTATTTAATAAAGGGTGCTTTTTAAATACGTTATTAAAATTAGTAGAATATTACTGTTACATTATTGAAATAATCTGATCTCAATTTATGCACGATGTGACGTGCCAAGGATTCATAAATCTGGTAGTTACCGAATTCCATTCGTCGTTATAGATCTGGGTCAATTGTTATTGGTAAGCCGACGTCAACACACGACGTTGACGATTTAACAAGCCAATCTACTTCGCTAACATTCTTAGTCGACCTTTCGACCGCAAATTTTTCCTTCGTATAACGGAATCATGGAGCTGCCGAAAATTTGGATATCCGAGAGGTTTTCTCCGCCTTACTCCAAATTTTAGACTAATCGCAATTTTGTCGCCTGGTAATAACTTGTTATCTATCCCTTCTTTATGGCTGTGTTTTTTTCAAGCAGGATTCGTGCCTTCAGACTGTGTCCAGAGATTAGTAGGCTGACTTCTTGGCACAGAAACTTTCCAAGGTCTGACTAATATTATACAGTAAATCAAATATATACTATTTACATAAAAGAGCCAAATATCAGACAATATTAAGTGATACAATAAATTATTAAATTTTAAATAAAATATATTATCAGAACGTATAAAAAACTGCCTAATTTTCTGCAAAATAATTTCTATAATTAAAGAATACTCTATTAAATATAAGTAATAATACAAGTAAAACAGCAACTACGTTCAATAATTATAATTACATTTAATATTTACACATTATGCATAAGTAATATCCTTCATAATTATGAAATCACTTTAACACTAATCAATGGCAAATTCATCTCATGGAAGAAAATATTTAAACTATTCGGAGAACTGTAAAGCAAATCGTTTAGTGAATAGAGCACACCTTTTCACCTCGTGGTATAGTACATCAAATAAATTCAGTTGTAAATTAAATTATCCAATTATTGTCCCAATTGTTAATATCATATATCTATGTTTAATCCTTATGGTGAATAAATATATAAGGTAACTTAAAATACGTTTAGATGTTTTTTCGTATTAGTAATCCACGATTATTATTTACATATCCGCAAATGCAGGAGTAAAAACTTTATAAATATATTTAAACTCAATTATCCATGACAGGATGTTTCCAAAAAAATATATATTCTAGAACTTTCACACATTTAAATCCTTTGTAAATATGTTATCGGGTCTTCCTTTTTTATTAGGAAAGAAATTAATAGATATTGATAGAAGTCAGGATTTTTAAAACTGTACCAGTTGTAAGGTACAGGACTTTATTATAAATACTTTACGGCCTTTTTATGCTTTCATAAATGGTAAATACAAGTACATAATACAATAAACAGCTGCAAGCTTTCGAAATATTTTCTGATATAAATTTATGTTTATATATTGTTGTAGTATCTGTGCTCATCTTGTTGAAATCTTGAAAATCATATTCTCTTTCGATACTATCATTTTTAAAGAAGAATTGCCCGATGTGAATGAACGTACGACATTTACATTTCTTCAGCTAATTTTTTTTTTCTTCCAAGAATCCAATTGTCCCTTAAATTTGCAGTTCCTCCCTCTCTAAGTATCGGCTGATGACACTTGGAAAAGTTTCTTTTGCAGTTTTTAGCATCGTCTTTCGGTGAATAGTTTCTCACTAGAAAAGATGTGTGCGAATAGCAAGCAGTCTAATGAAGACACAGAGAGCAAGCTCGTTCGACTAGTGTTGTAGTGTCGTAACGATGTAAGCCGGGGTAGGTAGTTATTGCCAGCTTTGGCGCAGCCGCTTATCTGCTGGACCGCTTTATGTCCGTCTATTTATGAGATTATTTTATCGCAAGGCAGGCCTCGTTTCGCTTGCTAGTGGCGGCGCTTTTTTATCTCGTGTTTCGGTCGCCTAGCTTTGTCGTGAAGATAGCAGCCAACTAATTTCCAAAAGAGGGCTTTCCTCTCGGTTTATGTTCGCTGTTTGCAAAAATATAGCCACTTTATGAAATAGAGTTTCCGCATTAAAGCGTAGTGCTGTCTCTTGAACAGCATTTATTCGCAACAAAACGTGAAATGGAAATTTCTCCAGTAAATTTCCCACACCTCTTTTGTCTTGACGAGAAAGTTTATGCCATGCGTAATCCTCCTCACTAAAGGTGTGTAAAATTACAATTTCAATTATATAACCTTTACAATTCTGAAAAGAAGTATTTACGTAAATTAAAAATACTTATAACAAGTGAAAACGTTTTTGAAGATGTATTTATGAAAAGTTCTAACTGTTCATGGAATATTTAACTGCAAAAAACTCGAAGAATGTCAAATTTATGCATATGCCTGTATTAAATATATGGGCAACAGTACAATTACATTTTCTGTCCACAGAAATCCACTTATTGTATTTTTGACTCATAAATTTGTTTTATAACTGTGAGAAATGTAAACATCAAATATTTGTAGGTTAAAATTCTTGAGTGTTAACTTTAAAAATCATTTAATTATTATTGAGCTTATACTATTCCGTTCCATACTAATAAATGTAGCCAGTGAATAGTTATGACAGTCGGAGTCATTTGTCTGATGATAAATAATTATTAATGAGTTAAAATAGCCAAATAACAGACAAAATGTAGTAATAATACAAATACCACACAATGTTTCTGGAACTCTTGTTCCTTTTGTCAGGCGAATTGGCTATATAATCAAATTATAATATATTTAAGGACCCCGTATTTTATTTTAATTTTTGAAAACAATTATATTTGCCAATCATTTAACGGTTCAATAGAAATCGAATAGATGAAGAGACTTCAAATTAATTTTTCTTCTGTATGCTTACTTAAATTATGAGTGTAAAGTTAGAGACAAAATTGGATAATTTATTTCAACATATTTGAGATAATGAAGGAAACGAAATTAATTAAGAAAGGCACTAGTTTATAATTTTTATCTATAACATAAATAATATATTATTGTAACTTATTGTTAATTATAAGTTTATTTTATGGTCATAAAATTTCTAACTATAAGTTTACTTTTTGGCAGGAAAATTTTAAATTGGTTTTGATGTTAGTTAGGTGGTTAAACTTCATAAAATTTACATAAAAGTCGTAATGGTTAGTTCTTAACTTGCAACAATTTATTAAAATAATTTTTTCATATATATTTTGTGCTATTTATCCATTTATTTTGCTTCTATTAGTGTTAATCAGCGAATAGTCTGTCATATCTTAAATTCTCCATTGTTTTGAAATATTTCGTATGTTATATAATACGTCTGTACATATTTTTGTCGTACCGTAATAAATGTATATGCAATTTCATTTATTATGTATAATCGGTTTATGCACACGAATCTTGCAACACACGGAAAATGTTATTATTTATTTCGTCTGTGAAAAACAGTTCTAAAAACATTTAATCTTGTATAAAATAATAACATTGTAATTTACCGTGAAGATACGTTAGTATAAAATATAAAACTACCGTTTCCCAAGTTTCCAATGTTACCATTAATTTGTACATTAAAATAACATATATTCACTGGTCTGGGATACAATATCACTTATTAATTACATAATTAATACAATAATTTTAAGTGTAATATATTCATAGCTTTAAGTGCCATAAAATTACAATTACTTTTGAATGATATTTAAGAGTCTACTTTATAAAAAAAATGCTAACCAAATATAGGCACAATTAATTTGGCATACTATGTTGCCTCTACAATTGGTAGAACTCATCAGGTGCGAATTTAATTTAAAACAGTTTGAAGTTATTTGCACTTAATGAGTTTTGCAATTGTGGAGACAACATCGTAATTGTGTCTATATATGGTCAGTATATTTTTATATACCTTTCACTATTCTTCCGGAAAAGGGGTGTATTATCTTTTACATACATTATTGATTTTTGAATAAGTTTTGAGATTATTTCATTCTATTCAACGGGTATTTGTACAGACTCGTTAATTTATCTCTGTATTTGAGGTAAAACAAAGCTTCTTTTGCCCACATTTCTCCAATCTTTTCTGTAGATATCTCACGACGAACAAAAATAAATGACTCGTTTCTGTGAGAAAAGCGAGACACGGGATTAGGATTGCGGTTCATGTATTAGTATTTATTATCAATACTATCGGTTAGCTCCCAAGAAAACTCCCCTGCTTACAATATAAATGCAGCATTCTGGAAATGTGGAACTTCTCAGCCACATGCTCGGTTTACCATTTTGGAAAGAATGGCCCTGGTCTTCAATGAGGACTTACTTCCAGAACTTGTCTGAATTACATTGAAAACTAAGTAAATAGAAATTCAGGGTGTTAGGAAAGGTATTTGACGAGTTCCGTCTTTCATACGAAACTTTAATTAAAATATAATGAGTAGTCGTGTTCAGTAGAAAATTTTATATTTTTAATTAATAACAGAACTTAACGTACATATATACCTTAAATATATGTTAAGTCATGGGTTTTTACTAAACCCTTCATTACCATAGATTAAAAATTACCCCAATAAAAGTTACCAGAAAAACTATGTATTAGACCTAAGGAATTTACGTGATGTATGTAGAATGTGTTAGTTGATAATTTGAATATAATAGTTTAATTACTATTGTTCTTAAAAATCTCCGATTCGATTTGAACGTAATAAAGAAAATTCTATAGGTTGCTGAGTAACCATTTTCATGTCAGAGCCCTATTAACTTTTACTAAATCAAAAGTAATTTTGACATAAATATGATAATTAATTATAACTATAAAAGTATTTCTTATCTTAAGGGATTGACAGAATGAATTAAAATGATTTTTTAAATAAATGGTGGAAACTAAACTAAACTCTCCCTTTAACCAGTGAATAATTTGAAATACATAGATACAATGAAAGATCCTTTAAAGGTATATGATTGTAAAACTTATGTATATTAAACAGTATGTGAAAATTGTAATTTTGTACGAGTAAAAGTGTGTATTACCATAGAAATAACCATGAGGCATATTTAAAACTTTCAGAGCAGTCTAAAACCAATAAGCTTGTTGCAAAGTGGGAAGATGTATAAAATATTACTCTGGAAAGCATAACTTTAAAATAAATTTAATTGAAATCATTTATACTTACCGGATTCTTGATAAGGAGATGATTACTTTAACTAGTTATACCTGGGGCAGCGAGTCGTGATCCTTGATAAAATTCAGAAACGGGCTGGAATTTTGTGTGGCTGTCAAATTTTGTCTGAGTACGCAAATAAATAGGAAACACTCGGTGATATGAGAAAAAAGCCTAGACTTAGTGCACTCTACACAGTCGAATCGGTCTGAAGAGAAATAATGGGGTCTCTAGTAAAACCTAAATTATTCGATAGACACGACTATAGCTGTAAAATAATGGAAAGGGACCAAAGATGAGAGCAAATATTGCGTTCAAAGATTTTCCCGCTGAATTTACTGTATAAAGACTCCTCGGGTTTTACTCGGGTGCCAACAGTTAACACTGTTAACAGGTCAATAAGGGACAGTAATGATTTGCCCGCAAGGGAACTACAGATTTTTTTTAAAAAAAATTATAAACAAGATCAGACATACCGAAAAGTGAGGTGCTAATTTTGTAAAGTGAAGGATAGCGAAAACCTGAAAGATTTTCATGATGTGTTAATATTTTTAGCCGGACTGCTGTGGTGTAGTGGCCAGCGTCATTGTCTCGCATCACAGAGGTTACGGCTTCGAATCCCGGCATGGGCATGGGTGCTTGTAGTCGTCCTAGGCACGAAAACTGGTGTTAAGGGAGAATCGACACTCTGACCAGGTGTCACTCCTAAATTCAGAATGTGTCATGTAAGATGACAGTCTGGCAGCCGTCTCGGCAGACCAAGGCCCTTCGGGGCTGTCGAGTCAAGGAGTTAGTTAGTTAATATTTTTATTACGTCTGTAAATTTTTATTTGTTTTTTTATCATCAACACTGCCACCAGAAAAATCCCATCCATAGTAAAAATAAATACAATAAAAAGTTAAGTATGTGGATATTTTGAATAGAATTGGAATTTTATAAAGTAGGTTAGGTTTAAAAATAGGGTTCCGATAATCAATAACAGAGAGCAAGAAAGAGTTTAATTTTTTTGTAATACTTTCTAACTAAAATATATACGGTTTCTTTAATTAATTCCTTATTATAAAACTTGTAAAAATAAAACAAATTACCGTGTTAATATTAAATAATTGAATCTGTAACGTTTTCTAATGTATGTTGCCCGCTCATTAGCTGATTTTAGCAGGTAGTCTAGTACAAATACTGGATTATACGGATGATGTCTATTTTCTATTCTATTCTCCTTGGCTCGACACCGCATTAAGAACCTTGGCCTACCGAAACAACTGCCAGGCTGTCATCTTACATGACACAATCTGGTCCGAGTGTCGATTCTCCCACAGCCTTAACCCCAGTTTTCGTGCCTAGGACGAGCACAAACATCTATGTCCATGCCGGGATTCGAACCCAGGCAGGTGATGTCTAAGGGTGTAAAAAGAGCACGAACAAAATATTTTGACATTTCGTTGTGTTAAGACCAGATGTAATGGACAAGTAGGCTCTCTGCGGTACTAAAGTGATGACGGCGTTGTTCTAATATAATGTTTATTCTTTGTCTTTATTGATATGTTTGATATTTTCCTAATTATTTTGAGATGAATATGGGTGCATTGTAAAGCCGAAAGCTCTGCTGTTTATGATAAAATTTAATGTTATAACTTACAAGAATAAATAATCCTGTTAAAATTTAAGGATTTTTCTGTTTTATGGTCTTATACCATATATACCGCCTTGAGTGTTGAGCAAGTCAATTTTTTATAATAAAAATCAAAAGTTTTATTATAACAGAATCTTGAAAATGTGTGAAGTATTTTGTCACGCGAAACATGATTTTAAAATACGTACGAGCTGTGCCTAGGAGACGAGATGTGTGCATTCGCGAAACTTTACGGTGCGCCGAATTCAGTCCCTTAATAATATCGCGCGATTTACGTCGTCAGCGCCAAAGCCGGGACAATCCCCCGGTGCCGCTACCGACACTGCCACTCACTATCCCTTACATAGATACACGCCAAATGTATGTCTTCCTGCCTCCATTTGTTTGCTCCGCTTTTTTCCCCTCACTTCTCGTATTGGATTGTTTTGCCTCGGCGCAGGGTCTAGCGTTTTGCAGGGTCAACTTCATCCGTTGCGTTGGAAAATTTCCAGCTTTACGGATCAGTTGAAAAGAAAGCATGGGGAAAAAAAGGCGTTATTTCTTATGCATACTACATAACACAGTGTTCTAAGAGCAAAGATAGCGGTTCCAGGAAAACAAATTAGAATGTTAACCGATTGTATAACTTTTAAAGCTTGCATGAAAAGCGAAAAGCACGTTGTGCTGACGAGAGCATTAGAGTTGCTTTTAATCTTCACATCAAAACAAAACTTCATTAGTAAGTATACTGAAATTGCGCCGTTGAAAGTAGACGATTGTCTTTTGTCTGGATTGAGCCTTAAATGTAATTTGCGTGTAGCATGTGTTCTTTTGTAGAGGCGACTTTTAGAATAAAAATATTTGCAATGAAATTATGCGGACATCAAAAGGACTATTAGCGAGATGATGGATTGTTACGTTTACGTTATCATCCTGAAGACGAAAAAAATTCTAAGTAGTAGCTTTTCACTCAGAAACAGTATACGTAAGATTAGCGGAGAATGAAAAACTACATTTTCCGTTATTAAATATGTTATATAGCCTACTAAATCATGGCAGTGATAAAAAAAATAATATCTGTTTTGATGTATTTATCAATGGCCTGTGTGGATAACATATTGAGATTTAAAGTTCAAAAAACCAATCATCGAAAAATATAGCAAGCTCAGAGACAGAATATAACAGTAGGGCAACATTGATTTACGAAATAAATATTAGAAATAATTTCAAGATTTATATCACTACTTTTAAGAAACAAAGAAATGTCTTTTTCTTCCATAATTTTTTAAAAAATTAAGGAATTATTTTTGTATTTTATTGTTTCCATCAGCCTATTTGTTCAATTAATGTATTATTAGTATTAAACAAAATTAATTCTTCCATTTATTCCGAAATTTACGTTTTCAGTGAAATTCCTTTATTCATAATCATTTTAGTCACCTGAATAAAACATAATTTTTCCAATATGTTTTAATAAATTGTATATGATAAAATATTCTCGGCTTATGAACCGGATCAATTATTTATTGCAGCAGAACATTTCAGCGAAAATTATATCCGTTGTCGTCAGGTGACAGATGTGCCGACACAATTTTGATCAATTTATACCAAAGACGTCTTCCACGACCGTCCAATAAGGGACCTTTTTTTGTTGTGATTGGTGTAAATTTTTACTGATGCTACGTGTTTCTTCATGTTACGAGGATCCGATGTGATGGTCAGAACTGACCCGGTTGATGATTCGAGAATTTTTTATTAAATCCATACAACGTGAAAGCTTACGTTATTAAATTGTAAATGAGTTTGAAAATATCGGTGAATTTAAGAGAAACTCAAGGTTAAGAAATATAACCAAATACTGACAAAAGAAGTGATAATGTAAATACCATACAACGTTTCTGGAAGCCTTGTTTCTTTCATAAGGTGCATAAATTATGTAGGAGTCGTGAGAGACGCAACTGCACTAGTCAGTTGAATCAAAAGCTGATGATTTATGTCAACTGACTAGTGCAGTTGTGTCTCTCTCGGCTCCTACATAAATTCTGCACCTGAAGAAAGGAACAAGACGACCTGAAACGATGTGTGGTATTTATATTATCACTTCTTTTGTCTGCGATCTTTCTTATCATTAATTTTCAATCAGGCGTAAATTTTTCATTTCAGGATATTTATTACGTTTTAAATTCAATAATTATTATAATTATTAATGGCTATATAAGTAAGAAAATTTAATGAAAAATTACAATTTCTTCATTTAATCTAACAAGGTTAAGAAACATAATCAAATACAGACAAAATAAGTATTAATATAAATACCACACAAAGTTTTTGGAAGCCTTGTTCCTTTCTTCAGGTGCTAAGAAGAGTCTAGAGAAACACAACTGCACTAGTTGACAAAACTCAAAAGCTTTTGAGTTGTGTGGTATTTATATAATCACCTTATTTTTTCTGTATTTGCCTATCTTTCTTATTATTAATTTTTAATCAGACGTAATTTTTTTCATTTTAAGAGAAACTCCCTGGATGTCCATTATACATTATTTGACGTTAGGAATTGAAGTACTTATTTTCAAAACCGGGCGTTTTATTAATCGATGATATACGTATGAGAAACTTGGCCAATAAATTTCACGATTACATAAGACAATTAACGAAAATAAGAACGGAACTCGCCATGATATGAAATAATAATGTAGATCGTTCGATGATTGAGTCAGATGTAGGAACAGGATTAAAATGTAGGAAAACTAATTCTCAAACAGTATATATATATATATATATATATATATATGTATATGTATATAGACTTATATAGATAGATAGATAGTGTGTAGATCTAGATTTTTTTGGTACTATAACATCGATATCAACAACGAACAAGGGTACAGCCATTTGATTTGTGGAAAAGCAGCCACCTAGAGACGAATGAAGAAAAATATATTGATGTTATATAAGAAATGTAAAATTTGAAGCTACAAATCTGATATGGTTATTATAATACGTATTAAAAGCAGCTGTGAAAAACATTTGATTAATAAGGAACGTAGGTTTTCCCGGTGTAACTGCTAGTTTTTCTCGGGATTCCAACCGTGACGCTACCCGGTTGGAATCCCGAGAAAACTTTTGGTTACTTAGGCAAATATTATGTGCGTGAATATATTTCTCAAAAACCTATTATATAACCAAATAAAACCAACAATAAAATGGAAATTTTTGAAAATTCTACATTGATTATTAATAAAAATATGTCATTAAAATTTCTCTGAGTTTGTCTTTATAGAGCAGTTATGTTTTTTTTACAGATGGGAAATTCCATTTGGTCCCCAGTGGAGAACTTCTTATTCACAACGTTGAGTTTAGCGACCAGTTCCCGCCATATCGGTGCAGAACCATGCATCGCCTCACCAGACAGGTCGTAGTCAGCAGTCCTGCCAACGTGCGCATCAGTGGTGAGTAACGTTCATACAAAAATCAATATATATGTTTTGGGGGAATACCAGTAAGTCGAGAGCAAACTCTTTCGATACATCCAAACTGCAGCAGAAATTTCAACCACAACCGTAAAAGTAACTAAGGATTGAAGTGTCTGAGAAAAACATTTTTTTATAACAATGGACATCTATATCATTATCGTACCGTAAAAATTCTAGTCAATTATAGGATTTAACACTCAAATAAAAGAAATGATGAAAAAATGTCTGACTTAACTGTACAGATTATAAATGGTCGTATCTGACGAAGACTCAACGGTGTGAATGAAATATTTTTCTGAAATTAACATTATAATTAATTTTCTGATTCGAGGCCGTTTATTTATTAAATTTATCATTCTAGATTTTAAAACGTTATTATTTGTCGTTCTATGGATTAACATTTATGAGGTCATTTTATTGTCCATAATTCATACCTTTATGGGCTATAATAAATTATATAGTGATAATGAATTGAACATCAAGTCTCCACTGACTAAATTTTCTGATAGGTAAACATTGTTACAGAGGTTATTATATCTCCAAGTATATATAAATATTAACCTTCTTCCTCAACTAACAATACCCAGATGTAAATGTCGACCAGGAAAATAAGGGAAGCATAGAAATTGTTTCTAAAATTCCTATTTCCGAAGTAAAAATATCTGCTAATTGTTCGTGTTAAAGAGAAATGTATCCGGTTGCCAATCCTTCATTCTGATTTTTAATAATGTTGGATTAAAATATCGAGTTTACTATATCTATATTTTATTTTTGTGCATTTTTTACACGTATCTAAAAATATTTTTTAGCAGAGCGACATTTTTTGAGTTTGTGTGCAACCGCGTTTCATTGGCACGAGCGAATATCTCTTTAATCAAGGTATTGAATGAATTACAATTGCCTGAGTCACCAAGATAACAGGTGGTTTTCCATCTGAGAAGAACTGGAGAAATATTCTCTCTGCAGAATTCTATTTTATTACTAAATCATCGGTGACGTAATTAATTTTCATGTAGTATGTGACATAAGTCGTTAGAAAATTCCTCATCGACATCGTACAAAATATATTTAGTGTCATTCAAAAATATTATAGTGCTAATTTTTTTAATAAAAAATCAAGTTATAATTCACTGGAAAGGAGAACATCGCAAATATATTAGATCGTTAATATAATTATTATAACACAAAATGGTAAAAAAACGTAAAAAATTTAGTGGAATAGTATCAATAAAGTTTGTGTTTTCAATCTTTCTTTGCCTATTTAGAATCTTTTATCTTGTATGATTTTCTTTCTCTACTAATATATCCAGTGTCAATACTCGGGTTTAAGCATAGTTTCCTGGAACTGAAGAGACCAAAGCTACACGAAACGTTTCAAAATCTACACTACATTATTTAAAGTTCACTAGCTGATTAAACCCGACGTTTCCTAGGTGTTTCTTCCACATTATTTTGTTGAACCGGAAAAGAAACAAATATTTAAAGTTAAAGTACAGTATGCAATGTTAAGAATTTTATAAATCACGATAGTATAAATTCAACTCCAATACAGGATTGTTAATCAGAAGATTGTGCAGACTTACTTTCATTTCCAAATCTTTCTAGAAGGTTATGCGGAATTGTATGACTAAACGAGTACTTAAAGGTTGTCGGTACTTTCATCACTACTCTAACCAACCCCAAAAACGATGGATTCAACACTTACAGCTGCCCTGTTTTATTATTTTTATACACCCACCTTCCTTTCCACTCCGACCCTTAATTACTCCAAGCGTTCGTGAGTTGTGAGTGAACACACACACACACACACACACACACATATATATATGTATATATATATATATATATATATATATATATATATATATATAGTAATAATATCAAGAGGAAATTAGAGAATTAATCCTTGGAAATTTGTAGTAAATTGTTATCAGAGAGAATATAAACACAACAATGTACAGGCGGGCCTTTGTCGGCGAGCGTTTTGAAACTCCGGGCTCACGCGGCAGTCGTGGGCAGATTTTCATCGAGTAAAGAGTTGCAGGCAAGACTTCATTATGAGCGGTGTGGCACGCAGAATTTAATTGAGTAAAGTTTGGACAAGTAAAGGTCGCAGGAAAGTTTTCAATAAGTAAAGCCACAGTTAGAAATTCAACAAGTAAAGACTGTTAAAAATTTTCATCGAGAAGAAGTTGATAACATTCTAATTTACCATTAATCAGAACGAGAACTACAATAAATTGCTGGAGAGGGAGAGAGACTTAATGCAGAGGTCCACACCACGTATTGTACGGAGTAATCGTTCCAGTTGATAGATACAAAAGTTTTGGAAAGTGACTTTGAAACAAATTAAATTCTGTGAAATTATGGCCTGTTATTTGTGAATAGTGTATAGTGTGTCAAAGAGCCCAAAAACGAATGCCTGGTATCAGTAAAGAAACTGTAACTAGAGAGAGAATATTTATAAAAGTTATTTGTAAACGTTAAATAAGGATCAAATCGTCAGATTTCGGATTCACGTTCATTTTGTTGTTTAATTCTAATGTTGTAAAATTTGATTGTTAATTTGACTGTAAGAAAGGTTTGTTCTTTATTTAAAAGGCCCAAAAAACGACCCTGAGATGAGAGTATATGAGTTGTGTAAAATAGTGAGGGCACGAATGTAAATCAATCACGACAAGAAAATTTTGTTATTTTACTTTAAATAAATTAATTTTGTAAATTATTTAACATCCTTTCGTTTTAAATTTTAATAAAATAAATTCATCCATTAATTAACCATTGATTTAATTAATCCTTTTACTTACTACATTTTGGCGTTCCAACGAGAGGCAAATTAATTGCTTAAGTCATTTAATTCGGAGTTTTACAATTAATTGTTAAGTAATTTAATTTAATTCTGAGTATTACATTTTGGCGCATCTACGTGTGGCCAACCATAATATTAATAATTAAAATATTATTTAATTATTGCAATATATATATGAAGGTCAAAAATTTGTAATGCACATTTTATTTAATTTTTTTCTTTTATATTATTGTCGGCGTCACTTTGAGGCCAGAGCATTGTAAAGAACAGTCAGTGTGGCGCAAGATTGCAGAGACTGTAATGGTTGCTACGGATTATAGTCGAAAAGCGTACGCACACTGAAATTTGCCGGAAAACATTCATTGTGTTTTGGGAGCCTGTGCAGAGTGTTTGGATTGTCTGACCAGTGTGGTAGTCATGGGAAGTGTGTTTTGGGAGCCTGAGTAGAGTGGTCACGGTGAGGAGTCTGTTGTGGGGGACCGGCGAGTGGTGGTCGCATTTAGCTTGTGTATTAAAGGAAACAGTAAAGTGTTGAACGACATATTAAGTGAAACAGTAAAGTTTTTAACTGTTAGAGAGCCGCCATAAATTTTGTGAAGTGAAACGATATAGCAATCAGTGCTATGGCCTGCAAATTAAATATTTTTCATTAGAATTAAAATAATTGTGGAGTGCACAAATTGGTAACAGAGCAGCACTAAACAAAAATGTTACGTAGAAACCTGATTTTGTAAACCTTTATGTAAATAATTTGCCGTCAGATTTCTCAAAATTTTTGTTAGTTTCTTTTAATAAAATTTTGTTATTGTAGATTATATTTGTATATTCCTTTGTACCTTTGGAGACAATTTCAAACCACAATCATTATTAGAGGCCCTATAAGCGACCCTGATGTTTTTTATTCTAATTAAAGCTGAGGCGATTATTAAAAAAAAACATAAAATGTACAAAATTCAATGAAAGTCGAAATTGTAATTAAATAATCTTTTGTTAATTTTGGTTTAATTTCATGTTAAAATTCTGATAACTTTCTTCCTTTGTTTAATTTATATTGAATACTACATAATTTGACTCTAACGTGGTGGCTTATTTTATTCCCTCACAACTCACGATTTTACTACTCCTTTACTGAGAACGTAGAATAAGTAAAAGAACCGTTACATACTTAACATAAGCTAATCCTACAATGAAGCAGACAGATCTATGAAAATTATTCATTAAGAATATAATAGATTATAACAATACGCAAAATCCGTTTAAAATAAAATACTTAATTAACAGATGAAGAATTGTAATGAAAAAAATTGGAAGTAAGAAAAAAATGAAACCAAAAAATTGAAACGGCATAAATGCGTTGAAATAAATAGATTTCTTTCGAGCGGAGTTTAATAACTCCATAATTTGTAGAGGAAGTATAAGCAAATTGTATGTTAATACATAACAATGTTTACGTAAGTTGTGTACCGTTCTATTTCAAATATATGTGAATAAGCATTTAAATTCTCTGAAATTATTATCGCTCAATTGATTGTTTTCGTAGTTCGGTTGTAGATTATGTAGAATCAGTTTGTGAGCATTAATTTAGTTGTTAACATTTTGTTCGTTTCGTCTGAGGAATGATCGAATAGACATGTGAAATTCGTGTTCCAAGCAATTATTTGAATTTGAAATATAATAATAACGGTGTGCCGTTCACTGGTGGTGTAGTGGTCAGCGTCACTGGCTCGCGACAGAGGTCCCGGATTTGAATCCCGGCGTGGACATGGATGTTGTGTGTGTTGGTTCCGATACAGAGAAACCCCTCATAAAAGTTGTTCACCGATTAAAGATATGCTAATTATCATAGCTATTAATGCGACTAAAAATTAAATAAATAACGGTGTATTTAAAAGAATGATGTTACACATTAGAGAAGACCTAAAGTAAGTAGATCCATTTCTCTAAGTGTTTAGGGCTGTAATTTTCAAGTTTTTATTACTGTATAAAACTACGGTTAATTGCTCGACCCCTTCATAACTTTTACTCAACACCTCATTTCCCTATTTTACATAAACTTAAAATAAAGTATCTTCTGTCTACTTAATCTCTATCCTCAGACTTGACTACAAACGTCCTTGGCAAAATTCCACGAAAATTATCGTGCCGTTAACGAGTACATTATCGATCATAGGCTCAGCAGTTAAATACTGTCCCAGTGAAAATTTGAGCTTTTCATGTTAGAGATAGAGATTGTTAGCCCTTGTAAGAGAGACGGAGAGAATAGGTGTAATAGCATTTTTAAGTTTAATTAAAAGTTGTAAAAAATTGTGTGACCCCTCCAAAACTTTTCATTTAGTTTGGCGAAGAAGTTAATTGCACCTGGCTGCTCCGGTGACTTGTGTGTTTCGCATTTACTCATTTCCAGGAAAGCGAGTGAAAATCCGATCGCGAAAGCGTTTAATCCATTGTTTGCTCAGCACCAATATTTGAGCAGGCGGTGTTTTCTCACGACCGCTTCCTTGGGGCTGATTTAGACCCCTTGAGGAACCGAGACAGAAGGGTTGAGGCTTCACCGAGAAAATTGCTTTAATCTAATATACATGAGTTGGGGTGCGCCCAATTGTTTGCGAGAGTGAGATGTCTTTAACTTATGGTCTGAGCTGGAATACGAAACGAAGTTGACTCACTGTGTAGTCTTCTCCATCGTGCGGGAAGATTTTTGTCTCATGAGATAAATATTCTAAGAATTTCCCAACGGATATCTTAATCCCGTCATTACATGGAAAAAATTACAGTCTTCAACTAATACTGTACAATAACAACTAATAATCTTTTCGAATAAATTAATCCATGTGCTACAGATTTACTTAAATACTCCATTTATGAAAATTATGTTCTAAAGAAAAGAATTTTCTAATTTTCTCGGTATATAATACGGATTATATCAGATCATTATTTGTGTTCAAGAACTAGTTCTTTTTCCGTTTATTCCATGAACTAGAAAAATCTGGTATCCATCTGAACTTTTCACTAAAAATTAACGGCTTCAGATGAAGAGTTGTATATAATTTTTAGCTCACATTATTATTTGCAGCTGTATTATTTATTTATTTACCTCAGAAACAAACTATTGATTTCTTATTAAAGTATTTGTGTGTAATTTTGTATTACAATACTTTTATGTAACTATATTTCATAAACATGAATATATATTTGTGTTATTAAGTGATCCATTGGTATATTGCTGACGAAGTTAGGTTGTCATTAACATACTTTATTCTTAACCAGTCTTAAAAATAAATTTATCACTCTGTCCTGCAGCCAGTTTAAAATTACTACCAGAATAATTAATCCTAATCATGATTTTGTTATGCCTTAAAACATCAGTAATATTTCGTAAATCGTGCTAACACTTTCGATTTGATTTAATCCGCACTAAGCGTCGCAATTGAGGATCAGCTGACCTTGTTGACACAATGATCACTCCGAGAAGTTTACTTGCTTCCGTGCATGTGTATGCATTACGTATAGAAGGCAGTTGCGTTTTTCATTCTTACTTTATAAGTTTTGTAATTAAGCGGAATGGATATTTGTAATTCAAGAACATAAATGCTTTCGAAGGAAGCTAAAAGAGGCTGTGAATTTCTTTACAGGAGCAGAATGGAAACAACTGTTTACAATCTGAGCTATCCAAGTCAACTCTCCGTCAGATGCAATATTCCGCCATCCTTTAATTCAATTTCATACCCTATTTCTTTTAAATAATTTATTCTATTCTTGTATTGAAATCATTCTACCTATGATCATTATACACAAAACATCCATTATTCATTAAATTTTGGCCGTGTAAGAATGTTATTTAGTAAATTGGAGGTGAGAGTGCATTCAAGTATGTACGGATGGACAGAACCCGCACCTGACGGGGAGTCGAATCGGATATATCAGACGGTAAAGAAGGGGAGGTCCGTCGTTCGATTCCCGAGCCGGTCGAGATTTTTCATCCTGACCCTTTGAGAGTATTTGTAAGTTTGAAATGGGACCGATCTGGATAATAGGTCTGGAGAAAAACAGCCACCAATAGTTCGGCATAATAGACGTACTTGTAACTTGTTTGTCTTATTCTGCGGTCCCGTGGATGTTGCTGATGTGGAGATGGACGCTGCAGAAAATCGTGTCTGCAAAATGTCAGATGAAGGACGTGGCGCTATGTGTCGACATAAGTATGACATTGAATGTCTTTAACAAATAGTTCGATTTAGGAGATATGTAAATGAATGTCGGGAAAGTTTCAGTGTTATCGAATTGTAGATAAATATTATTTATGGTTAAATTTTTTAAAGCTAAAATTGAGAATAATAAGAGAACAATAGATGTTACTATGTCGGCGATGATATCCAGCTGTAGCGGTTACTGCATATTTTAAAATAGAAACATAAAATACAATTGCAAAAGGATTTAACACGAGTTTAAAACCTTGGTTCCACGAGGAAAAAATTACCACAATTTACGAAAAAGAAAACAAATGAGTAATTTAATTTATTATATTAAGTATTTACGAAAGAAAAGAAACTATATACCTATAAAAAAAATTAATTGTTTCACAAATAATTCCTGCTGGTTGAACATGAACTCTACCGCAGGTTCCCCGTGTTTGAATAGAACTTGAAAATGCCCCTAACTTCTAACGCAAAAACTCCAGAAAGAAACCCCCAACGTCTTACCGATCAGAAAATCACTGCCTCAGGAGTTGCAGAGGTGTTGGGTTCACCCGCCACGTGTTGGTTCGTTCTCAGGTTAGCGACCCTCCTCAGCAATTGCGACTATCGACCTCCGCAGTCAAAGATACAATGTCTTTCTCAGATACCTTCTCCAACCTTGTTACATCCTCTCTATTTTCATAAAACTACCCCCTTATTGGCCTGTCTAGCGTCACATTCCTAGGGATGTCCTGGAATCGTGAGCAAGGTACCTCCGTGTTTGCAAGTTATTTATCGCTGGGAAAAATCCCTGTCTGGAGTTTTGCTACATTTTAACATAGCTAAAATTTAAAATCTATTCCCAGACTTTCCATTAAAACAAATTCCCTTAAATAAAACCCGCCAAAATATTGAATTAAGAAAAGTGCGCTATACAGGAGACAGGGACGCTGAGACGTCGAAGAACTCCGGACCGTGTCCAGAGGAACAGATCCTTAACGAAAGAAGAAACATTGGTATACTGGTGACACATTGACACAATTATATATGTTTCATGGTCAACTATGAGCGGTTGTAAGTTTATAATTATCTGAGTGACAGGGTCCACTACGGTGTATGTAAAAGTCTGATGATTTTGAGAAGCCACATTATAAAAGGATTCCTTCTTAATAATCTTCGTATTCCAGGAAATTATGAATAAATTATTTTGTCGTACTTACGTTATTTTCCCAAAAACGAACTGTAATTACCGCACATTCGTCACTAATCCATTAAAATTATTGTGCAACAGATAATGATTATATGACCATACTGTTTTCTTTTAAATTTAAATTTACCAATACCAGAATTTTTTTTTAAAATTCTAGTAACATTATCTTTTTGACCGGGGAATTATTAAGTGATTCTTTACGGATATAGATGGCTTTATTATACGCACCTTAAGAGCCGAGAATTAGCTTCTGAAAAGCCGTCCAAATTAAAGTGTCTCCCTGCATTAGTTTCCGGAGACTGATGGTCTATCTTGAGATAAGCCAGCTTCGAAAGACGGTTTTTCAGGAGACTAATCGAATTTTCATTGGCGGCCTTACTTGACAGTGGCCGTGCTCCTTCCTATTTATCCATGGCAGTGAAACTACGCGTTTTGTTGCCATTGAACGCTTATCTCTTTCTAAATTGGCGAACGATAACTCAATGAATTTTACCGATCATTGATCAATACTTTTTAAGTCTTTCTTCTTGTCATAATATATCGTCCTCCGAATCCACCTCAATTTTTCATACAACATACACAACACATTTTTCTCTCTTACAGGAAAAGCTTGTAAGAATTTTTCAGATGGTTCATTAGCTCATAACTATACAAAGAGTGACCAGAAGTTCTCGATTGTATACAAATAGCATTTCTTACATTTCAATATTTAATAAATGATGGAATTATTATCACATATCGGCTTCAATTGCAGTTAAATGCAGTTGGATATATTTAAATCGATTGTAGGGAATATAATTACAACTGGTGTCGGTATCATATTCTTGAGAGAACATGGCCCATGTTTGGAGTATCCGAATTTCGACGATATTTTGCTGTGTTGACAATTTTTTTCTACTTTGATCGTTGTCTTTAATCTCTGACTATTTAACAAATATGAAGCTCTGCTGTTTGAACATCTACCCCGTTTAAAGCCCTTAAGCGTTTTTCTGTTTCAACAGCACGAGTGAAGTTTGCACCAGGCGTGTTTGCAAGTTGGTAGCGATGAAGGGCGTTTTGTGTGCCCGCGGTTCTTGTCGTGTCTGCAGGGTATTTATCAGGTTGGTAGTACTGCAGAGCCAGGCACGAGAATCCAATACAACGTCCCTTCTGACATAAGAGCCACTAGCCTTTTCCTATTCCGTAATGGAATGTATCAGCATCGGGCTGTCTTATACTGTCCATTGCAGAGTGTTTTGCAAACTGTTTCAGTCTCTGAAACACTTAACACGTTTAAATTGGAAAAGATATTGCAAGAGGATTAACAAGATGTGGAAAACATGTAACAGCACTTTTGATTCCCAGGTGTCACTGGAATTTTCTGGGACATTTTAGAGAACATAAAGATTCTAATCCAGGAACTGAAACCAGCTATAAATTCAGAAAAACATCCAACGAAAGTGTAAAAGTATATTTTATATACCATGTAAATGAATGAAAATCTTCCATAAAGTAATAGTAGAATGGGGTAATGAGTAAGAAAATCAATAGCAAAGGACCGGAAATGGTTAAAGATTGGAACGAACTTTAAATGTAATAATATTAAAATATAATAAGTTGCTTTAACGGATACGGGAAATTATTGCGTGATTTTGCTGCATTATTCAGTTATTTTTTCGAATTAATAAATATATATATGTTTAAATTCGGTAGAATTCGGATCAAATACGCATTCGCAAAAAAATATAATATTTTTACATGTTACTATAAATAAATTGCAAAAAAATAGCATATTTTACTTACAAAATTATTATGAAAATATTTTGAGACAAGGTTACCTGATCTAAAATCCGCCATTTACATTGTCTTTAAACATTTTTAAAATGAGATATAATACGCCTGTGTTTAAAATATACTAGCCATAGAACAGACAATCCGGAATCCTTGTGCCTGTCGTCAGGTGATTAAAGACACAAAAGCCGACACTATCACACAATCCAGGAGAGGTCAAAAGCAAAAGCAATCAATAGCGAAACTAAAACGCAACGACAATTGTTGTCATTGTTGTTGCGTTTTAGCTTTGCTCTTCAGTTCGTCACCTGGTTGTGCGGTTGTGTCACTCACGGCTCTTGTGTATTTAATAACCTGACGGAAGGCACCAGGGTTCCTGAAATGTTGTGTGCTATTTATTTAGCATTTATTTATTAATAACATACAAAAATAACTGCTAAATTAAATGTCAGACGTTTCTGGCACCATTGTTACTTTCATCAGGTGAATCAAGAAACGGAAGAGCTGTAAAAACGAAACACCACGCATACCAAGTGACGAAGTAAAAAGCAAAACTAAAACCAAGTTTTAGCCAAATAACAGAGAAAATGAAGTGATAATATGAATTCCACACAACGTTTATCGAATCCTTGCTCCTTTTCGTCAGGTGGTTTGAAACGCAAGGATCCTGGTGACGAACTGGAAAGAAGCTTCAGAAACGTTGTATGGTATTTATATTATCACTTCATTTTATCTGTTACTTGGCTATTTTATCTAATGGTATTATAGCTATTGTCGAGTTTCGTAGTATCGGTTTGTACGTTAAATTTAGTGATGTTAGATTTAATATTAAATATTTCTGATATAATAGTGGAATAGTACCTGGTGTCAACAACTAATGTCTTAGTATTTTGCCAATCATGTAAATGGTTTAGAAGTAATGATAGGCTTGGAGACTACGGATTGATTATCAAAGAGAAGTTTTGTATTGGAAATATATTCCTTGATACGGGTATTAAATAATCGTTTTTTATTTAGCACATATTTTTGTCTGTTATTTGGCTATATATTTATCTAATAAATACATTTTGGCCCATTTAGATTATATTTCTTTCTTACAGGAAAACATGTTTGAAGTTTACTCATCATTCAATAATAAAAATTCCCCTTCAACAGCCAATTTTTGTGATTGGAAAACTAAGAAGTCAGAATTCATACTAATCGGAAGACCAAGTCTTTGAATATTCCCAGCGCAACGGCAGATGTGTGAACAGGCTAACTTTCAGCACTAGTCTTAGACGCCACTGCTTTATCTCAATATACAAGTGGTCCAATATTGTTACTTAATTATAGGTTAACATTCTTTTACAAAATTGTCAATCGTGAGATTTTATCACGATCACTTGAGATAGCGACTAAAAAATATGCTTGATATTTGGAGAACAATAATTGCCATCAATCGTGTAGATAAAACTGTTTTCTCGCTTTTTCACCAATAAATATAAGGGTCATCAATCCGCCATTCTTATTCAAACGACACTTAAAACTATATGTTGTTTGATATAACGGAATTGATAAATACATTTACACCATGTTACACAAATGTTCGACAGAGATAACAGAGAAATGTACGCGTACACGTTTAATCAAATAAATCGTATCGATGATTATAAATTTTATACCATTTCAGACACATACGGATTAATCATCAAGTTAATTGGCGCTGTATTAAAGATAATGTAGACAGAAAGGTGGTTCCTGTAAATAACACGTGTAATCTACGTCTGCATGACAGTTGACAGTCGCTAATACTGTATTTTAGAGTGTGACGTAGAAAATATTATGCTGCTATAAATTTCGAGCTGACAGAAACAAAAAATATCAAATTGAAGCTCCATTTACTATCCGCGAAATAAGCATTAACGGGAATGCATCCCGTTCAAAATGTCATCGGGGTCCATATGCGAAAATTCTATTTTAAATCGTTTTGAACAGATTGATGTTGAGTAATAACTCCTTTTATTTTTAACAGTTAAGTTAGATTGTTTACAGTTTTAAAATTTTCTATTTTGTACTTGTTAGAAATTGTTAATTATCTTACTAAAATTACTAAAATTTAATTTTTTAAAAAAACTTCTTCATCATGCAAATATTGTTTTTGTTTATAACCACACGTCACCAAATACAAACAAAATTAATTCTCAACCAGGCTATCGTGAAACTTGGAATTTTATTTTCATTACAAATTTTGAAACGTTGAGATTATCGCAAATCCAGAGCTTTTTTTTTTCGGGTAGTCAGTCTGTTGACTGGCTTGATGTGGCTCTGCTTCTTTCCATGGCTTGAGCCATTCTCTGCAGACAGATGAGTGTTTCCAACATGTGACACCCTTGATTAATTGATCTATAAACTGCAATAGCTGCCTTGTCTTACTGGCCTTGCCCTCAGCTATATCTTGCATTGCTAACCAAACTCTTGAGTCTCAATATGTGGCATATTATCTTGTTTCATCTTGCTGTCTTCCTCCAAAGACTTCTTCCCTTGCCAATATGTTCTAAAACTTTCACGTTTGCAACTTTTTCGGTCGATATGATCTTCAACATTCTTCTATAACACTACGCTTCAAAAGTTTCCAATCTCTTTTCAGCTCATCCAATTATTCGTACGTGCCTCACATCTATAAAGTCCTGCATTCCACACACAGAATTTAGAAGCTGTTTCCTCGATTCAATTACAATGTTTAACTCTTGTAGGTTTCTTTCCTCTTACGCTGAGCTTTTCTGCATTTGACGTTTTCTTTTCTTCTTCCATCCATGCTGATCCTACTCGTCAAATAGGCTAATGTTACATGCAACATGGTTGATCAGAGTTCGCTATGATTTAATTCTAATGAAATTCATCTTATTACCATTCTTTTCGTATTACTGACTCTCTGCCCTCACTTAATCATAATAAAATCTGTAATATTTTTTATGGTCGACATCTTTATAATCCGACAATCACATGAATAAAAATCTTGTTCATTCATCCACTGCGGAAACAACTGAATTTAAAACTAGATATAGTTCGGATAACCCATACCTAGTTAAACCTGTAACATTCCACTGTGCTACTCAAAGAATGTCAGTATAATTTCTGATGACTCCCTTGAGTAGTCACCATCCAAAATTTCGAAAGACTATTTTACAAAAGAAGAAACCATCATAAGAGATCAAACAACATATCCTCAGAAGCCCTGATTTTCTGTAATGCAGTTGTTCCCCGTTGCATTCTGCGTCCTCGTGCCTTTGGCCATATCTTCAATTATGATCAATCCTCCTTTGGTGGCAGTTTCGTGACCCGTGGTTAACTGCCACTTCATTCCGCTGAACCCCTTCTGACAGAGATACGATTGGGCAAAAATCTCACTATTAAAAAAAAGAGTAAGTGAACTAAATGTTGACATTTGAGAAGAAGATATGTCCCCGTACCTCCTTGACCATCAAATCCAGAATACTATAATGAATGTTCATATATTATTTGCTTCAAATGGGATCGATCCTGGTAGCAGTTTAAAATATATATATATATATATAAACAATTGCGTAAACAAATAAAACAATTTTGAAAAGATAGTCTTATAAATTGGTCGTGAAATTTAACTTCACTAAAATAAAATATACATAAAAAAAACTTAATTTTAGAAAGAATATGAAATTGTTCACTTCACGAATCTATTCATTGTTTTTAAACCTTCTTGTTGTTGGAAAACTGTCCTGAAACAATTTTGCAGGTGAATTGTTCCAATCGACTATCGATCTATTTAAGAATGAACATTTTCTTACGTCTGATTTTTGAATTTAAATTTGTGTCCACCTCTCCGAATGTCTTTCCACACTGTGTTTCCCGCGTACGTTATAAGTAGAGAGCAAAGCCTGTCTTTCATCATTCCCACCCTAATTTCACTACCTTATCTCGCCCGTGACTAGGTCCTCGTATTACAAATTTTACTGACCCCGTCTGAAGTTTTTCTAGAGATTCTATGTGGTGTTTTCTTTAAGCATCCCAGCAACCTGCACCATACTCGACTATTGAACGAACCAGAGTTCTTTTGACTTGCCGCTCCACTTTTTAAATATTCTCATTACGAAATGTAAGGATTTTCTCGCTTTATAATGAGAGAAGCGAAAAAAATAACCTTACTTCCCAATTAAAAGAAAGCATTTATAATTTGCTTACTCAAAACGCACTTACCTATTTTTTCTATATTTAAGTGAAGTATTTTCAGTGCATCCTTCACGGTAAGAGAATTTATTTCGATTATCGGATAAGATTGTGTATAATATTATGCTTATATTAATATCGTAACTAGCGTTCCAGTATTCATTATTTTATCCATATACAGTAGAGAATAAGAAACTAATATATTTCAAAAAGTAAAAAAATTCGTTTAAATAATTAATTATTTAGAATTTATATCTATCAAGATCTTAAACACGCATAAAGAAGCCATCGTCATAACAAAGTATATGGCGGAACAAGACACTAGTCTTTTTATCAATGTTCAATAGCAACACTGCGAGCTATGGAATTTCAAAGAAACGTTAATTCAATTTCATCGCCAAAAAAGCGAACCGTCGACACAATGCACAATGTACAAAATTTAATTCTGCATGACAGCGCATATACGTATTTTAAGCAGAAAATGGTTTTCACTGTTAAATGTTTCAATAAATTATTTTTATCGATTTTTGTTCTCACAACAGAATTAAATAGATTCATTAACTATTTATAAGATATTCAAATGTAATTGCAATCGGTTTGTGTTATATTTAATCAATTAATCGTTTGATTATAGCAGAATACACTTACAGTTTAAATACGAAGCGTCATATTTAGAATCGTTATAAATATTTATAGTTTCCTATACGGGCTAACATTAATTATTAATAAGAGTAATTTATTTAATTCTCCAAAACTATTAGTTACGCACGAAGTGTAATACATTTATCACTGTGCGGTCGCTTCACAAACGTAATCCGAACGAAATAGAACGAAATACTTTAATATCACTTTCATGAATAAATGATGGGGCCGCTTTATTTTCCGTAATTCCACAAATACATCAAAAGGTAGATTAAAACAAGCCCACAGTTATAAAGCAACGTTGTGCCACTTAACTTTTCCTGCTTTTGAATGACAGATTGATTTTGCAATATATTTTATTGCGATGTTCAATATAAATGTGAGTTACGCGAGCCTTTTGGTAAATATTCAATATAGTATTGATCGTAGGTATGTTTGAGTAACGTGTGTGTATTGTATCGCATATCTCTGAATTTAAATAATGCTTGACATTTAATACTGCCATTATTTTAAATGCTAGTCGTCGTAATATGTTTCCAAGCGAACAAAATATATACAAAGGTATTGTGTTAGCTCAGATAAGAACTGTTTTAATTATATAATGTATTAATTATATATATATAATTAATTAATAAATAAATTTTATCTTTCATTATTGGCGGCGTAACTCTGAGGCCATTGCATTGTGAAATATGGTATTGTCGACGAGAATACGGAGTTGATAATGCTTACTACCAAGGGCATTGTCGGCTAAGGTGCGGAATTTTAGCGTATCAGAAGTGCGATTTGGGAGGCTGAGGAGTCTGTACTTAGAATGTAGAACTTTAACAGAGAGTGTGTTCTGGGTAGCTAGTTCGAAGTTGCCCGTTGCCAATTCCCAGTGGTTTTTGGAATATTGAGAAAACACAATTTCTCAGTTCTAGTTGCAAGTCGCCAGTTATAAACTATTAGTTGCGATAGCCAGGTGCCAAGTCCCAGTGGTTTTGCGGATATTGACAGCACAGAATCCAAGGCGTAATAATCAGATATTTAGAGAGAGCAGAGAGTGGACTATAAACAGCGATTGTTTAGGGCGTGATAGTTAATCTACAAACAATTATAAAATCAGAAACAGAAATAAAATAGAACCAGTTCAAATGGCCTGTTAGTGAAGTGTTAAAATGAAATTACGTGAACACAAGCCACAGATGACCACACAATTGTATGTAACTCAAACAAATTTCTCAACTGTAAACCTTGTATTGTAAATATCATTTACTGTCAGATTTCAATAATTTCATTAAAATATATAATTTTCAAGTTAGGAATAATTGTTTATTGTAAATTTAGTATATATATATATATATTGTAATAACCAAAAAATATGAATTTAAATAAAATAAAATACGCAAATTTTTCCAAAAATTTATAAAGTATTTGTCGAACCAAAATAAATAACGACAAATACTATGATTGCTTCAAGTTGTTGCCAAGTATTTTTAACAACTAGAAGGCTAAAATAGTTGTAAAATATAATTAATGTCAGGAAATTTCAATGAAAAAATTAACAAGACAAGTTTATTCATAAAAAGAATACAATTTAAATTCTTATTTCATTTCTTTCAATACTCTTAGCTCAAATTTTACAAACATTTAATATTTCAAAATTATGGCTTCTAAAACAATTACAATATTTTTTTTATAAAACATGAAACTCAAAATCTCTTGGGTCTTTACTGGGCTTGATTAGAAAGAATGCGTATCTAAATACACTTAAACAATTTTTACAGAATATAGAAATATAAATCTAATGAAGTTACAGAAAAATATACCAATAATGCAATTACTATAAACAAAATGAGACCTTTACCTTTAATTTCAGTTTACAAAATTAATTATTATTAAATTGCTACTTGCAATTAGCATTATTTATTCAGGAACACACCTCACTTAAAATATAATGGCCAAATTCTGTGTATACAACTTACGCAGATATTTTTACCGACGCACTTATCACAGCACAACACTTGTATCCGTTTGGTATCCTTAATCCAGGTTGATTTCTAACGCCTAGTACAGATGTTACGCCTGCTGCGGCCACCAATCAGTTTGGCCAGTAAGATTGCCAACTCCAAACGTTCAATTTTTTTAAAATGTTCCGGATCTTTTGCCATACATCACAACAGATTTCAATTCTTGCATTTAACTAATACTTCCATCTCAACTAAACCATCTGCTTTCCTCAAGCTCCAACTTCCAACATCAAAAATCCACCTTCGAGCACCGCCCCCCAACCTCTATCCATTACCACATCCACCCTGATCGCTCTCTGGCTTACGACTGGCTATTCTATCAAAATCCCCTCCCCAGAATATTCTCATTTCCCACAATCTTGCTTTCCCACATTCAGACCACATCCGGCTTTCCCACGCTAAGAGAGTTACTCAAAATATTGTTAAATAAACAATCAATGGTCTTGCAATTGAATATCAACAAGGCCGCTGTCCGTCGTTCCTTTGGAGACTTTTCCCGACGTCAGTCAGATATTATATCAAAAAACTGCCAAAGATCTCAAATTATTTTTATAAGAACCGCCCCAAAATCTCCAGTCTGAGTCAGTAAACAGATTTTAATAATAGCCGGCATCCACCTCTAGTCTGCAGTGTAACAAATATTATAAAAGTTCAAACAAAATAATGGCCTTCTTAATTTGCCTTCTTATTTGGTATTACTATATATATATATATATATAGTTGTTGTACTATCTTTATAGGAGGCCCAATAGGCGGCCCTAAACTAAGTTCTTACTAAAGCCGTGGCATAATATTAGTAAATTGTAAATATTAACGAAGAGTAAGTATTGTTTAATAAATTAATTTGTTATTTTTTAAAAGTTGTTGAATTTCAACTTTCTTTTATTTTGATTACTACATAATTTGACGCCTGATGTAGTGGCTTATTTTAATTTAATTTCTTTTTGATTATTACAATATATATATATATATATATATATATATATATATATATCTGTGTATGTGCTTATCGTAAACATCAAACTAGAGCATTATAAATATTATATATACATTGATACAAAGAATCCGATGATTTATAGGGATCGCGTGGGATGTACGTATCTGATCTAAAACATTTCTGTCGTATCACCTTAACGTTACTGGAAAAATGGACATAAGAACGTTATAAGTCGTCCCACAATTTTCCCCTTTTATATTCCTCCAAAAAACATGTAATGCGTTATTACCAGTGGCCTGTGTCATTATTTTACTCCTAGAGTGGCTTGAGGTGACACAGTTCTTATTAAAAAGTTATTTACGCATTGATAACGTGTTGATATTCTGAGAAAAATAAATTTTAAAATATATTTGAATATTCTTCTATTAGTATACAATATATGTATACCATATGGTTTTATTAAATTTTAGTTAAATTAATAATTTTAAATAATTATAGTAGTCACCTAGTAGTAGAAAAAATAAACTCATCACATTTATTCTTTCACTCTTTAATTATGTTTTAGTAACTTAGTTTATGCTAACTTATTTAATAAGCAAAGGAATACAAATTATACATATTTTATATTATAATTAACAAATTTAAATTCCTTGTAGTAATTATTCTGTTGTAAAATTTGTTTATTAACAAATCAAACAGTCGTTAATGAGTATATTACTCATTAAGTTATTACTTCTTAAAATTGCAGTTATTTGGTTAAGATGAGCACCTTGCAGAAGGTGACTTCCTTTTATAATCTGCTTGCTATGGTAATCTGTAAGTCTCTGGAAGGAGAGCGGCCTGGTTTTTTACTGCGCGGTCGTAACAAGCGGAGATGTAAAGGAACGGAGATAAGCGGATCGCAGGCAGTTATGAATTTAGCGGCAGGGGAACGTCCAGAGCCTTGTGTTGGATAAAAGAGAATGAATATTTCTACTAAGAGAGAGACTTCTCGGCAATAAATAAGGGTAAAGTGTGATCCGGAAAGATTTCAGTTCTGGAGACAAATGCTGACAGGAAAGCAATAGAGCGGCGGCGCTGCTGAAAGTCAGAAATGAGAATGTAGAGGGAAATGGAAGTTTTAAATATATCACAGACAATTTGCGAACGAACTGAACGAACTATTTTGAGTAAAAGAATGTGAAGCAATCAATAATAGTAAATCATTTCTCTAAAAAAATCGTTTACAAATTACGACAAATTTATATATAAATCCGGGCTTATAAAAATAAACAACTCCTTTTGTGTAATTAAAAGACAAACAGTGAGAAACTACGCTAGTATTTAAAATTTGACTTCTAAACTCATTAAGATAAATCTAACAAATATAATATATAATAAACGACCCATAAATATTAATAATTCAGAAAAATTTAAAAAGTATCTTCAGTGAATTTATTAGATATTAATATTAAATTTATTAACTGGCAATTTTTTTTCTTCTATATTACCACAGTTATAGGACAAAAATTGTAATCGCCATGTTTGTGATTTCGTTGTCTATAAACTATAACGATGAAGTTTCTTGCCGCGTAATTATTATTGATGAAATGGAGTCCGGAATTTAGTTTGATCGAAATAGACTTGTAAATAGTCGAAATTTGACACAGGACGGCGGTTACAGACCTGCTAATAATACAAGATTTATAAAATTAAAACCACATTTTTATTTTCTAGTTCTGTATTCATTAGTTTTAACCATAACATTTTTTTAAGGTAACAGGCTACATGAGGGTAATCTACATAGTGGAAACTCTCCTTTAATAGCATAGGAAGGGATTTGAAAGGGGGGATGCGGAAGGGTAGAGGAAGGTAGCCAAGGGTTAACTAGGGCCCCCGGGCTATAGTTTAAGGATCCTACTCGGCATTCGCCTAAAAGTAATGCAGGGAAAACCCTAGAAAAACCTGCATCAGGTATATCTGGCATTGGGTACTTGTCCCACGCCCTTCCGATAGCGGGAGAAGAGTTTGCTGTGGGGACGCAGCATTCCCTTCTCCGTGCCTCGACCAGTTTAGGAGGCAGCTGGTTCTTTACATTTCTCGTATAACGTCAAATTATTTTTTAAACAACTACTAGTTTCACTGAAAATTTATAACTGCCCCAGAAATATGATTTACAATGACAAATTAACGCATGTTTTCAAAATTAATAATAAGAAAGATAGCCAAATACAGACAAAAGAAGTGATTATATCAATACCACACAACGTTTCTGGAAGCCTTGTTTCTTTCTTCAGGCTTTTGAGCTTTGAGATCTGACTTGCCCAGTGGTGTCGCTCTAGGCTCTTGTATTTTTTAGTTTTCTTAGCCCCTGAAGAAAGAAACAAGGCTTCTAGAATCGTTGTGTGGTATTTTGTCTGCATTTGGCAATCTTTCTTATTACTAAATATTATTTATGGCGCAGCATAATTAATCTTTATGATAGGAGAATAATAGTGATGATTTGTTGAATGTATCATTATGTATTTAATTATCGCCCCAATTATTTTATAGTTACTGAAATTACAAATTACCTTGTATGCACAAGCGTCTTCACAATTAATCTATTACCCGCATTTTGAAGTGCTTACCACTTCTAAAGCTATTATTATTACGCTGGTATAATTTATTAATTACACACATTATTTAGGGCAATAAGTATTTAATGACCATAGTTTCCTTATTATAACATACTAATTAACGACCGTTAAAAATAATAACAGTTAATACAACCTTCTTACAGACAAAATAAAAAACAACAACCAACAATAAAGAAAATTTAAATTTAAAAGGACCGGACGTTTCGCCACAGATTCGGGTCATTTTTTAACGGCGACAATCTTAAGACTGAAACAACGTATAAAATCAAAGATAAATATATAAGGGCCAACGAACTTACAATAAAGCATAATGTAACTTAAGATTTTGAGTGTCGTGCTAAATATTCAGAAATTGATCTTTTACAAGCATGTTGTTCTATTTATAAAATTTGAAACCGTGTTTTGTGTTAAGACGCGTTTTCGAGTAAACAGTTTGAAATTAGATTTATGCTTTTTAATTTGTTTGGTTTAAAATTATTTTTGTTTTACCCATATAGCAAAAGCTACAATTTGAACAATTGATTTTATAAACAGCATTTGTAGTCGTAAATGTATTAATAGCAACTTTGTGTCCTTTGATAAAACCAGTAGAAGAATTTTTAGACTTAATAATTATACATAAATTTCTAGTTTGATTTAATTGTATTATATTAAATGATAAAATTCCTCATGAAGCTAAAAAAGGAAATTCTTTGTACGTATTTTATATATTTTTCTGGAACCGAAATTAATTTTCGCTAATCTATTGTTCTTGTACTTTCCGTAGGGCAGAGATTGGCCAGTAAAATATTTTTGACATAGTTAAGGTTTTCAAAGTCATGGACAGGATTGGATAATAATACAGATTTGTCAACCAAATTTTATTCAATTGAAAAGGACGCAATCAGAGTCGAAACGTCCGGAACTTTTAAATTTAATATTTCTTAATTTTTGTTTCCCTATTTTAAGTTCATCTGTAAAAAGGCCGTTTTTAATATTGTTAAATATTTTATTGGATAAACAGTTATTGGGTTTCCACCCAGGTTAAAGTAAGCCTTCTCCACGACATTTCGATCGCGTATTCCGCCATATTTATTCAATGAGAAAGATGGCAGAGTACGCCATCGAAACTTTGTGGCTTAAACTTACTTTAATCTGGGTTGAAACCCAATAACTGTTTATCCAGAATATACACAGGGAAATTATTCGATCTTTCATAAATACCTTATTGTCAATTTTTGTCAACTGAAAAATTTCGAATAAAAATTACTTGAAGTTTTAGTATCTAAATAAAATACTAACGAAAGTAAATATTTCATCGAAAGCGTTTATATCTATACCAAATGAATTAAAATAGTTAATAGTATATGCAGCTGCTCTGTTTTATTTCCATACATAGACAGGAGAAATTTCTGTAAGTCTGTAACATAAATATAGTGCTAAATTATACTATAGGATAGAGAAACCAACAGGACATCATAATGACCTCAAAAATGTAAAACGCATATTGGCATAAAAATAAAAATAATTGTGTATGAAAATTTAATTTATACTGGAACGTGCTGAACACAATATTTATATTAAAAAAACATGGCCTGCATTGATACCTAATTTGTATGGCTTTAACATATAATAAACCTATAGGAACATATATTTATAGTATAGAATTCCGTTAACCCTGTGGAGAAGTTTGGTTTCAAGTGTGTGGAATGAGTCATGAATTATACATAATTAAAACAGCCTGTAATAATTTACAAATATACATAATGGAATTATTTTACATGGTATATATTTTAATATTAACTAATTCTGTCAGTTCTTTAATTGAATAGAAGGAGTTGCCAAGCAAAAATTTGTTAGTCCTTTTTTGAATTTGATTTTATTATCCTTTAGCTAAGTTGCGTGGAGTCTTGTTAAATATTGTAATACCTTTATAATGATCTTGTTTCTGTGCAATTGATAGCGTTTTATACGCATACAAATTCTTGAGAAACACTTGCATGTATACTTAAAAGTGGCTTATTTCGCATGTGCTATTGTCTAATGCCACTGATTAAAATACTTATGAAATAAAAGAAATTCAAGTGACAGTTTATTTTTAAAATCCATTGACATTAATAAAGTACCGCGATATCTTTTCGTCTTTACAGTGTTACTTTTCAATGAATTTTTAGAAATGAACATTCTTTTTATAATTAACAAACACATGGTTTACTTGCAATTGTCCGCTTTGATATATCTAGTTAATACCATTTTTTTAATCTAATTAACGTTTTTGTATTCTCTAAGTCGGAAGTGTAAAACCTCATGAAATTTGGTCAATTCGTCATTCAAGTACGAATGACTAAATTTGTTCAATTTTTAATATGAAAGTAATATTGTGAGGACTGCCATTTAAATAAGTAATAAAACTCCTATTATACATCTTTTGTTATAAATAGTTTAACCATACGTCACATCATGAATCCGCATAAGGGACAAACATATTGACAATTCCTGCACCGGGACAGATTAATAGTTTGCAGCCGTTGTTGGAGAGGACAACAGTGCAAGCTACGGAAGTTTAACAGCCCGATTACGCCGTGTCCTAGTGCACTCTATTTCAGACTCCTCCATTAGCGCACCATCAGCAGTAAGGCGGAATACAATTGTTGCATTCTATTCAGGCTTGGTGATATCAGCTCAACTGGCGCTCCACTGTTCGCTCTGTCGGTTCTCCAAACGTACCACCAGACTGAGTTAATCGTGCGTTCGTCTAGACATGTAATTTAGACTATTTATTGGGGGTTTTATTTTATTTCTATTTTAATAAAAGGGTTTTATTTTTGACTCACGTCATGAACCCGATCAGTAGAAGGTATGAAATGTTGCCCATCACATAGAAATATCAACCAATGAGGGTAGATCAGAAATAGCGCCAAGAAAACGAGCTTGTTCTTTTTGGAACTTGAAGAGAAGCTCCCTTGGGACAAAGTTTGGTCTCTTATTCGAGCCACATATATACTTTTTTAAATTTTATTTAATACTAATTATAATCACATTCTACGGGCAATTTTGTTGGCTTAGACTTCATTTACATAATTGAATTAATTACTGTACTGATGGGGTCCTCTCCAATGATTGTTCCCACGTTTTCAGGTGAATAGCAACTTACAGACAAAAGAAGTGATTATATAAATACTACACAATGTTTCCGGAAGCCTTGTTTATTTCTTCAGGATTTTAGTTTTGTGAACTGCCTTGCGAAGTTGTGTCGCTCTAGGTTCTTGTACTTTATAGGTTTCTTAACACATGAAGAAAGGAACAGAGCTTCCAGAAACGTCGAGTGGTATTTATATCATCATATATATGTATGTATGTCGGAAGTGAGAGACCTCATTAAATTTGTTAAAAATTGACCTGGAAAATAGAGAATAAGAAAGCGTCTATTAGATGAAAAAAATGGTATTAACTAGATATATCAAAGAGGCCAATTGCAAGAGTACCGTGTATTTGGTTGTTATAAAAAAACGTTCACTTCTGAATATTCATAGAAACGTAACACTGTAAATACGAAAAGATATCGTGTTACTTTATTAATATCAATGGATATCACTTGAATTTATTTCATTTCATAAGTATTTTAATCAGTGGCATTAGATTATAGTACATGCTAAATAACTCACTTTTAAGTATACATGCAAGTGTTTCTTAAGAATTTGTATGCATATAAAACGCTATCAATTGCACAGAAACGAGATCATTATAAAGGTATTACAATATTTAACAAGAATCCTCGCAACTTAGCTAAAGGATAATAAAATAAAATTAAAAAAAGGACTAACAAATTCCTGATGGGGTCCTCTCCAATGATTGGTCCCCAGTTACCACGTTTTCAGGTCAATTGGCTAGAATTTCTTCAGTCTTCTGTTGAGGCAGTGTTCCAGCAATGGGTGTTTCATGGTGTTTCATTGCTCTCTCTTGAATTATATTTTTGATATATGGTATTCGTAGATAATGATTTAAAGTTAGGTTACTAACATACCAAAGAGCATCAAACATTGCTCTGAGGATACTTGAGTGCGATTTTTTATGTCGTCACGTCAAGCGTTCCTGGCACCGTTCCAGTCTCCTGGTAGATCTTGGTATCCGTGTGACGAGATACTGGTTTTGCAACCATTTCACCACGGTTTATCCTGGAAGATCAAGTGAGCCTCAAGTGGCTGGTGAATGTTAAAGATTATAGGGTGGAAAACTACAATATGTGTATGAGATATACTGTTCTAATTATAATAATTAATTGAGTTATATTTCATTTATATTCATGCAGTAGAATCATTAATTTTCAGGTGGTGCCTAACAAAGAATATGGTGTAAGTCGAAATAAAGTTAATTAAGTTTATATTTTTTCTTTTTCAAGATTATTATATTTAACCCGTTCATCACAAGTTGCTCTCAGTGTAAAACTGTTTTTGATTCTTAAAGACCTATGCTTAAACACTGCATGATCCTTCGCCATCCTCCGGTAGCATTGAGCAAAATGTTACAACTGAGACAGTCGTTGGACAAATTACATATCGAATACTAGCTCCACCATCGTCTCCCGGTATTGCAGTCATTTGTCCAGACTAGGTAACGAGTATTTCGGAACGTTCCAGAGGTTTGTAAAGCAGTGCTAACACTGAATCCACACAAATGAAAACACATAGGTTTTACTTATAGGTTAGCAATTGAAGTGTACTGAATATCTGTGTGAGTACTGTAATATCTTAGAGAAAAACAGAGTAAAGAATGTAATTTATTCTAGAGAAAAATCTTGAATTTTATTAAACTGAAATTGAATGTTGTCCATTGATAATCAATTGGTAAATACATAACTTGAAACTAATTTAATCAAATGGCATCGGGATGAACATCTTTAGGGGACAGCCGCATATCATAAAACAGATTGCAGAGTTCTCGGAGCTACATAAGAAAACTTACCAGCCAGATTATCTCCGATTATACTCTAACGACAAACCCAACAAAGTCATTTCTTATGCCAAAGACGAGCGTATTTTGCCTACCAACGCCTGATAGAAATTGTTTCTGTTTAGTATTATTTTATTTATTTTTAGTCAATTACCCTTTATTATATAAAAACATTACACAATAATTTAAATCCTATCCTTGATAAGCAAGAAAACAAGCAGTCAAATCAAATAGTTATTTAATCAATCAGAGCCTACTAAAGTAACAATGTCTGTATAATCTCACCAACCACATCAATTGACGAGAATCAATCCGATCCCTCCAAGTCACCGACGCTCGTCACAAAAATGCCTAAACTAACCATCGAAACGTTGTTCAACAACTCTCTGGATGTAGACCAAGAACATTTTATTCAACATATTGGCCAGTAAAGCCTTGTTTTTACTTGCACCTACCTGGAACTTTCCCTTTAGTCGTGTGCTGTTAATATAAAATCTCTTTCGTATTGTGCCCTTTCATCAAGTGTCCAGTGTCGTATAAAATAACGCATTGTCCATCACCTATATTTTGGAGCCCCATTGAGATATTATTAGGTATAGGATCAGGTACAACTACATAGACCCTATGAAGAAGATGGGCTTAAAAGACGTGAAATGAGACATGATTGGTACATAATTTGTAATTATAATAATACCATTTAATTATACATGATAATGAAAATTACGAATTTTTGGATTTTCCATAATATATTTACATTAACTTCATTTTTATATAACTCTAATTGTCAAATCATTAATCGAATAGATTTACGGCTAAGAAAAAATTGTTCAGTTATTTTCTTAAATTTATTTTTATAAATTTGTAGTGATTAATGTTGTCTAGCAGTTTTTTAATATAATAATATTGTTGTACGGGACACGTTTCTGCTATTGACAAGTTTTCTGTTTTATAATTGTATTAAAATTCTACTCACAAGAATTGTTCTTTGTATGAGCTCTGCTTGTATTGAAATATGTCGTTTAAAAATTATTTCTTATTTTCACTTAAATCGTTTAATAAGTTCGTTGGTATAAAGTAAACGTTGCGAGTGTAAGAGTTCGTGGAACAATATCCAATTTGAAAGCCTTCCTTGCTGAAGTGTAATTTTTTTGTTTTGTTATTCTTTAATAATTTTGAACGGCTGTGGCAGCTTAATTAACAGTCCCCCGCTGCTCATGACGTGGATCGAGAGTGGCCGCACCGCAGTCCGGCTAATGCAGTCGCTCCCACGAGGCGCCACAGACCGTCCCAGTCGTTATTAAATAACGACTGAGCAACCAGGCTTACAGCTCCCCGCAGGACCAATCAGCTGGCCACTGGGCACAAACCTCTTAAATCTACATACTTGTCAATAATATAGCGGGACATGCGTCAACGTGTGGGTTTGGTCTCCGCCTGTACCACAGGAGCCATCTCAACAAGCGTATTTATTTTGAGCCTTCATAGCTTTACGGCGACTCAATTAACATTCAATTGTTCTTAATAGAACGTGGACATATATGTTAGGAACTTAAAAATTGCCCCTGTATAGCTTGAAGATTAAATATTTCATCAAATATGATCATATGACTCTATAATTCCAATATTAATAAGTACGACCGCAACAAAAATTGAAAACATAAACACTGGGAAACATTAATAAGTTTTAACATAATATTTTGTAATAAGTACCCTACAAAATTGAGTATTAAACACATAAACATCTATTATGCTATCCCTCACTCACCTCCATCGAAAGTTGTTTTTCTTGTTCTTCTTCTTTATCAAAAACTTTTACATCATAAGTTCGTCCAAATTTTTAAAGAATATCAAATATCCATCATTTACAAATTTACTTGATAAAAAAAATAAGAGCCAATTGACACTACGAGGGTTGTTTTATAAGTTTTATAAGAATTTTCCAACTTTTTCAACCCATCACAAAAATAGGTTTTGTCAAACTCTACAAAATACTCCGTCACGGACTCCGTATCGTCTTCATTCGATGAAATTTTCTTCTCACCAAGCCAAATTTTTCAAGTTCGGTAAGAAGAAGAAGCCACTTGGTGCTAGGTCTCGTGAATAGGGTGGATAGGAAATCAAGTCGAATCCCAACTCGTACGCTTTTACGATTGAGATTACTGCTGTGTGTGCTGGCGCATTGTCCTGGTGAAGCAACACTTCTTCCGCTCCAATCTTGGTCGTTTCTCTGTCAGCAGCCGTTTCAAACGATCCAACAGAGGAGCACAATACAGCCGGGTTATTGTTGTGCCCTTTTCCAATCAATCGATGAATATTAAATCCTGAGAATCCCAAAAGACAGTGACCATCCCTTTTCCAGCTCACAAAACGGTCTTCGCTTTCTTCGGTGTACTTTCACCAGATTTTTTCAATTGTTTTGATGGTTTTTTCCTCTCTGGAGTGTATTAATGGATCCAAGTTTTATCGACTTTCATTCAAGCTCATCTGCCCAAAACATCTTGTGGTTACGCCTAAACATTGCTATATTCTGCGTTGAAATGATTTTCCGAATCTGTTTTTGGTCCAATTTTAACAGTCACGGCACCCACCGGACTCAATGCTTTTTCATGGCCAGTTTTTCATGAAATTCACTTGTTCAGTTGATATATATATAGCAATTTCAAATATGTAATTAATTAATTAAGCTGTTTCCTTCATTATTGGCGGCGACTTTGTGACTAACTGTATTGTTTGGCCAGAATGCGGTACCGACAATGCTCGCTTTGTTGAAAAGGCATAAATAGGCGTGCAGAACTTTAGCGGAGCAGAGTTGTTGTAAAAGCAGAATGTAACATAATGTATTTGTCAGAAAAAGAGTGTGTTTTGTGAGGCTGATCAATGTGTGCGTGTGTGTTAGGAGTCGCCAGTTCTCAGTTTCCAGTCTCCAGTTCGCAATAGTTGTCAGATGTTGCGAGAGACACCAGTTAGTTAGTTGCTCGGATATATAGAGCTAGTGTGGCAGTAGTTGTCAAGTATGTAATACAAATAGCGTGGTCACGCAGTTAGACCAGTTATTCAGATATTTCGAATGTGAACAGTAAACAACGATTGGTCAGCGAGGGGTGTGTGAACTACAAACAATTAGATATTCAAATTCAGAAAGACATCGGCAGTGTTCCAAAATATTTACAAACGATAAAAAGTAGAATCAGTGCAAATGGCCTATCAGTGAAAAGTGTTGTTAATAAAAAGAAATTTAATTAAAAAGCAACTTACGTGCGCATAAGCCCCAGAAGACCAGAAAATAGTATGTAACTCAAACAAATTTTAATCTGTAAACCTTATATGTATTGTAATGATAAAAGGGCAATTAAGAATTACAAACAATTGAACTGAATTGTTACCGGTGTTTACACAGAGATACAAAAATGGTCGAGAATATTGAACAGGCCAAGACATTGTTAGACAATAGCGCGCGTAAGTTGATTGAGTAGTCAGTCAGCCACGAGACATTGCTGAGTACGGAAGGAATTACAATTTGTCAGTCAGCTACGAGACATTGTGGAATACAATATAATTAAATTTAGCATTTGGCGAAGGATTTCAGTCGAGGACGGAACTAAAATTAAAGCAGTTGGAAATCAGAGGCGAGAGCATTGAGTAGTGTTAGCAGTCGGTGGTCAAAAGTGATATTGTATGGAAGTGATCGGGAGGATTTTAAGACACTAAAAAGCAGTGGGAGACGAGAGCGTCAATCCAGTAACTCAGAAAGGTCTCTGAGCACTACGTAAAATTCATCTTGAGGTCGATGAGGAGAATTTCCGTGAGGTGCCGCCAATAGTAATGTCCAGCAGTTGGAAAAAGTGTAAATTCAGTGTTACATGACCTATTCATAAGTGTTCGAGGTGAAAGTGTGTTGCAGAATCTTTAGAATTGCATTGGTACCAGTACAAACAGTGAGTAAAATGAAACATTTAAAATTAAAATTGTAAACGTTAATAAAAGGTAGAATATCGTCAGATTTCGATTTCATTTCGGTTTTATTTCGTTTTATTCGATTACATTTCGAGAGCTTATTAAAAACATTTGGCAATAGTAAATTGTAAAATTAATTGTTCTTTATTTAAAAGGCCCAGTAAAGACCCTGAGGTAAGAGAAAATGACTTTTTTTGCATAAAATTGTTGTAAAGTTCAGCAAGTAATTTGTTTTGTAAGGTAAAATACTTGTGTATAATAAACTAATTGTTTAATTACATTAAATAATTTTTTTTATTTCATGTTCCTTTCATAAGATAATTTTCAATTATTTGTTCAATTTAATTGATTATCTTCATTATTGAGTACCATATTTTGATGCCTTAACGTGTGGCCAATCAATGCATTTAATTTGGAATTATTTTTGCTTATTACATAATGGCACATCAACATGGGGCCATTTTAATTGACGTTTTCATTGTATATTACAGTATATATGTATATATATATATATGACTTGCCGTCATGTTTCGATAACTTTAATTATATAAATTTCACATTAGTAATAGTTGTTTTATTGTAAATTAAAAATCATTTTTTGTACTATCTTTATTAGAGGCTCGAGAGGCGGCCTTGAAATTGTGTTCTCACAAAAGCCTAGGCATTATATTAAAATGTAAATTCAACGAAGACTAAATTTTGTTAAATAAATAAATTTGTTAGATTTTTAAATATTTGGATTAATTTCAACTTTTTTTCCCTTTAATAAAATAGAGAATACTACATAATTTGTATCTAACGTGGTTACTACACGCAATTAATAAAAAAAATTACTTCTATATATATATATATATATATTGTAATAAACTAAAGATGCTAATGAATAAACTCCACGTTGGCGTGCCAATTTATTATTAAAGAAACAAGTCACCACGTTAGAGTCAAATTATGTAATACACTTTTAATTAAATGAATAAGGAAGGAAGTCGAAATAAAATAAAGCATCAGCTACCACTCGCACTTCCGTTACGATATTGTGAACTTTTTCCATTTTTTCTGAGTGATGACCTCAATTGGTCGGCCTGAGCGAGATTCATCTTCTGTGCTTCTGCGACCTCATTAAAACTCATTAATCCAGAATTAAACAATGATGGAACAGAGTACGTATGAACCTCATCCAATTCGGTTTTGTTTTGTGCAGTCGTCCAACCCTTCAAAAGAAAGTATTTTTTGACAACACAAAATTCTTTTTTTTTTCATTGTCTGCACCTGACTACACATCTAACACTATAGAAGGCTGCAAACAATAAACTACGACCGTAATGTGTTAAAAAAACTTTTAGGAATATCTTTGAAAGTATCATGTTTACCAACAATTGTGCGAAAGTGAAAAATTTCACGGTCATAAAAATTTACCAGACTTATAGAACAACCCTGTATGTGTCGATTACATATTATCTTGCCCTGTTTGTACTTACTGCTGCTTTTTGAAGACAAAAAGATAACTTAATAACCGTATCAAAAAACATTTGTCCAATATCAAAATTCCCATAGAATAAATTCTAAACATTCATTTGATTGTCAAAATGCTAAGATTTTAGATGTTGACAGCAGGTACTATTCCACAAATGCTTCATATTAAGTCTAACATCACTACAATTAACGTACAAACTAATATTATGAAACACAATAATAGCTATTATCTAATTAGATAAAATAACCAAATTACAGATGAAAATGAAGTGATAACATAAATAACACACAAGGTTCTGAAGTTTCTTTTGAATCCATCAGTTGGTTTATGCGGTGTGTCGTTTTTACAGCTCTTGCGTTATTCGAATCAACTGACGAAAGCAACAATGATAGCAAATTTTGTTTAGTATTTAATTATTTTTGTATGTTATTTGGCTATTTATTTATCCAATTATCAGTGTAACATCGTGAATTTTTCAAGTTATGTGCTACATCACAACAAGTAACCAATTTTTTACGAGGATAGCTTTGTAAAAATTGAAGTATGCCGATGGAAAAATGTCGTCCGGACCAGGAATCGAGCCCAGGACATTTCGCTTACGAACGGACACACTATTGTCTGACCTACTCCTCTCGACCCCATATTTGGTGCGAAATTCGTTCATCCATTAGACCTGATCTGATTCAGGAATGCCTTCGTACATATAAAATAATTAAATAAAGTTAACTTTTGGAATAGCCACGCATGATGAAAATATTGAATACACGGTCGTACGGTAGTAATATGATCCCCTTTAGTTGTTTTTTCCTATAAAATAAACTTTAATTGTGATTTTTTAAATACAACAGAAAACGTACGAATACTGATTTTGTTTTGAAAATATAAAATACTTTTAAAATATATATTGTAATAATTAAAAGAATAATGAGGCGTTAATTAAATAAAATAATTAATCAATTAACAAACAAAAATTTTATTTATTTTGTGTCAATAATTCAAAAACAATTACAATTTAAAATTTAGATCTCAGGGTCTCTACTGGGTATGATAATGGACAAAACAAGTTTTTTAAAAAACCTTATTAACACACAGTTTATAATTCACCTAGACAATATGTCGATAGGAATAAATTAAAAGAAAAGAAATTAACTCTGATTGACAATTAAAATAGAACGAAATCTGACTTATATCCTTTAATTACGTTTACATAAATCATTATTTTGGTTTTTGTTACTTACATCTGTCCAGCTGGTTCCAGCATTCCGTTTTTGTTTTCGGGAGTACACTATTGCAAAATTTTTACACTGATTCTAATATTGGCTCACAGGTTTTACACTCTTTAAATCAACCTTGATAGGCTCCCAGGAACTCGGATGATACTCCTTTTTGTCAGCTATCTGGTGACCGCTTGCCTTATACGTATGAATCCTGTGTTTCATAGATTTGCTAGTCTTTTTACCGCTTGGAACTTAAACTGCAACATTACTATTCCTGGCTGGCTACAGACGTACACTGCTTTTACTTAGCAATATTTACGATTTAAAAGCTTCCGTGAATGTTTTTACTTTGTCTTAAACTCACAACTTTGTTTAATAATACATTAAACAACGGCTAGTCTCTGCTCTAGAATCATTTGTTCCGTTCTCCGAAATGTCCCGTCACCAACTGAACTGTCGTAGTCTCGAGTTTTAGCACGCATACACCATTTATGACCTTCCGACAAAGTAACAGAGCTCGGCTCCATTGTCGCTTTGGAAGCTTCTGCCACTACAATTAAATTTTATGTCCAAACAATTAATGTCCTAATTAATTGGCATTACAATATACATATATATATATATATATATATATATACTGAATGGTTCAAATTTATTTTGATTTCGTTGCACATGCCGCGTCATTCCACAGCCTCTCTGTGTCATTGTGCAGTACCGCATTGATTCTACGTTCTGTTTCCTCAGTAGCACCAAGATGAGGCATTTTTTTGGGCTTTGTGGGAGGTGAATGGGAGTGAAAAGAAATACTGCACATGCGCAATTGTAATTTCAGTCAGAAAGTATGAAGGGTCTTAGATTTATAAAAATTAATTCTTCCTAAATTAATTTATGTCCTGTATCATATGAACAAATATTCACCATCCGCCACTGATATTTAGAATAGTTATCTGTAAGATGGATTGCTGAAATTAGTCATTGCGGCTGATGAATTATACTAATATATTTCGCCCACTTAGAAATTATTTTAGGAATAAAATCTATACAGATATAATTGGAACTAAATATATATCTAGTGCTTAGAACATATTTCCTTAAATTATTTACAATTTAAGGGAGTCGCAGCAAAATAATTCTTACAAATGATTCGCTCATCTTTTTAAAAGAAAAAAAGTTAATCCGCTATTGTAATGCGTACATTTTCGATAAAATTTGTGGAAGATTTTAAAGGTTTGTTGAATCATATTCCACTTATATGTGAATTAAACTATGTTTACTGTATTCTGACTCAACTGTAAAATCTCCGGATACCAAGTTATATAATTTGTTTTTAAAAAAAACTTATATGATTCCTACTATATGGCAGATGGCAAGAAAATTTTCATATCATCTTCGTAAATGGTTAACTGTTTAGAAAATATAAAAAAGGCATCTCCGCTATTATAAACGCTATAAATAGAATTATTACTTGAAAATGTCTAATTGTGAATTATATATAATTGATAGTTTTTGTGATAAATCACATAGTGAACCGCAAATTGGAGGTGGAGAAATAAATCGAATGCAAGATTACGTGGGGTATTTTCATGTGAAGTGCATGAGTTACAGAAATCTAAATTCACGTAAAAGCAGCCGTCGTGTGAAAACGTAATGGTAAATGATGTTCATCTCGACAAATCTTGCGTAATGAATTAATGCGAACGAAAGGGTAGCATTTGTGATAGATGTTGGTTTGAACGTGACTTGACAGGATTTATTCAACCGAGTCTTAGAAGCATCTCGTCGTTGTAAACAACGAAATGCTCCTTGATGAGGAATGAATTAACTAAATTTTGATGTGTTTGCATCTATGAAACAACTCTAGAACCTGTGTGTTACAGTTCGCATGACACACTAATGCACATCCACGCTAAGCTAATATCAATGATAGTACATTCGCTTTATGACACGCATTTAAAAGATACTGTCGTAAACAATCCTTAACTGAACAAAAAAGGTAGCCTCCTCCAGAGCTCTCTGGGAAGGTTCACCGGCTAGAGAATGCTCTCAAAGGCTTCCTTGACGAAAATATACTACGTCTTTTAAAATATAATTAGATGAAATAGTCAAATGACTGACAAAGGGAAGTAATTATTTAAACACCACGAAAAGATTCTATTATCCCTGTTTATCTATGACGTTTTACTGTACAGAGTAAGTAAAACAATGGTAACATGTCAGCACGTTCAAGAAAAAAGCTTCCTGTGACTTTTGTTACACATCGATCCCCCACCTTGGAAAACGACAATTTTTTTTTTTTTACCCTCGTGTTGAAGAGAGTAAATTTATTTTTGATCCGCTTGTCGAGATACTCAATTGTGGTGTTTTGCCGGTCGGTGCAGTGTTTGATTATTTAAGCAAACCATTATTTTGAAATATCAGGAGGATTTACGACGGAGGACACTTTGCATCTGCGTTGAAGTCTATAAGTCTAATTCGAACCTTTCGGCGGTGAAATTATAAAGGAGGCACTCGTTCCTGTGAATAATTCGACGACATAATTTTTTGTAGCATAAATCACTATATATATTGTAAGAAACAGGTGTCTAAATAATTAAAAAGAATGTTAAGTGAAACAATTAATCAAATTTTATTAATGAAGTTATGTACAATAATATTTGGCACAATAATATTTGGAATCTCAGGGTCTTTATCTGGGTTTGATAAATGGGTGAATTGAATTTACAATCATTTATAACTACATTTAGCCTTTATTGAAGTTAATTCGTCTAAACCTCGACGAATTTTGTTGCGGACGAAAATAAGATTACAGATTGAATTTAAATTAACTAACTAAACAATTAAAGAAGTGAATAATTAAAGAAAAGAAATAATTAAAGAACGATCTGACGTATCTTTTAAAAAGTGGTTTACAATAAATTTTAGAGTTTTCTACTTACGGCCGCCCAGGTCTCAATTTTGGGTTTTCTGTGCACACGGTTTGGGGATATCACTGATTCTACACATCAAAATTTGAACACTCGGTATCTGCTCTGGATCTCTGCTATTCTGGAACCTGGATTATCTCATCAGCTAGTTTCGGACGTCGGTCTCCTGGAAGTCTCTCGATGTTAAAATTAGTTCAGTTTGTGAAGCAAATTTCTGCTTCCAAACTGCGATTTTATAAGTCTCTCGGTCAAACTGTTTATTTGCGTTTTATTTAAACTATCATATCTCGCCGTTGATTAACAAAACTTTTTATACTGCAAATTTTCTGAATGGATGTCTGCCTGCATCTGTGTCTGCCGTCCAACTATTTATACTGCAAATTTTCTGAATGGATATCTGCCCGCATCTGTGTATGCCGTCCAACTAACTGTTTCGCTTCTCCTCGTTGACTGCTTGTTCGTCTCGTAGATTTTGAGCGCGTACCATCTCAACAATGTTTCTTTGTGTCTCGCCGCCCCGCCGCGGCGTCCGCTTTATACCCAATAATAAGTCCTCTACAATCCAACTTTATAATTATAATAATGGATTAATTACTAATTACTACAATATATTTACTTTCGTAATTTGTTTATTATATAATATGAAATACTACATAAATATTTAATAAAAACAGTATATAAAATACGTAAATAAATAAACTCGTTTTTACACACACACACACACACACACATATATATATATATATATATATATATATATATATATATATAGTGAACTTTGTTTACAATTTCAATTATTATTTGAAAATATTATTGCTGTAAGTTAAAGTAAGAAAATCGTCAGACTAAATCGTTTGATTTATACCACTTTTAACTGACTACCACGTTCCGATATTGCTTGTACTGCGCGTGCACGAGTTTCCATAAATTCTTGTATCGACATCTGCAAAAGTTCGTTCCAAAACTCGACAGCGAGCGTCATATGTGGATATGACTATTGATTTGGTAGTACGGCTTTCAGTCTTTTATCAAACGGGCGCAATCTGGCCACATTTACAGCTGAGGCTGTTCGAAGTGAATGCTTCAGATTGGTCTCTTTGTGAACTGATACAAAACGAAGAACGAGCTGCCTATGAGTCATTGCACATATTACCAACACATATCGATAGACTTGTAATCACCATATGTGAAACGTTCATCGTTTTCACAAGTTAGAAACATCTAGCGAATAAGAAAGAGATAGGAAATTCAAACAAAAAGGTAATATAAATTCCACACAACGTTTCTGGTATCCTTGTCCCTATCGTCAGGTGCTAAGAAGAGCCTAGAGAAACACAACTGCACTTGTCAGTTGACAACACTCAAAAGCCTTTTTGTCTGAATTTGCTATTTTTCATATTCATTATTTTCAATCAGACGTATTTTTTTTTTCAATTTTTGAGTCAAATCGTATTAAATTTTATGTTATGTAAGAAACCAGCATATATACATTTATATTTTGAATATTACGAATTTTAATGGAAAATTTCTTAAATTAAATTACACTTAAATCAACGATTCAATTAACAGCGATATTCTATTTTCCATTGTAATTAAGGGTTGCAGTATACGTGGTGAGGAATATTCATTTCACAACCAAGCATAGAATACGACAGCTAAATAAAATAAGAAACTTCATGTTGGAAGATTGCTCTCACTGACAAGCGATTTCCATACTTATTTAGTAAATCAAATAAGGTACGAATGGAATACTATCATCACATTACTTTATGTATTATTTTCAGCACTCATTTATCATTACGAAGAGGTAGTCCTACTTTCTGTATTATATGTAATAATTTTAATATTGACGTGTTAGATGTGACACCGCGCCACGATTGTACAAATATACGATTGAAAACGCTTATGGTCGCCTCGTCGTTATGGCTGATACCGTTATTTTTCTAATGCGTTGGAAGAACATTAATATGTTATAGATGTTACCAAGCGTATATGTATCGTTTTTTACATTCTTTGCCGAATTTAAAGTATGTTTGTATTTAAACGCCAGCATAATTCTGGAAAGCCTGAAGTAAAATCAATTATATGAAAAGATCATCAAGTCAGGAATTAATTCTGAATAAAATTTAAAACATAATAGTAGAAAATTAATTAAAACAGACACGACGTTTCTTCCATAATTTTTTGCGACCTCTTCAGATATTTTAAATTTGAATTAAATGATCATTTCAAATTTTCATTCTAAAAATTCCAAGAAAACGAAGTATATCATTATAGTTTATAATACAATTCGCTAAAATTTTATAAAACATTACTTACAATTAATGACATGAAATTTAGAAGAATATAAATTTGAACATACGTTGCGCCAGAAATGGCTGTTATCGACACAGCTGTTGAGAGTGTTGTTGAATTTAAAATAACAATGGAAATAAAAAATTATAATAGAATAAATAAATTACAATAACAAGGAATCATAAATTCTGTTTAAATTATTAAATCCATTTATTATATTAATGGCCGAATCATTGGATCTGTCGTTCATCAATCTGGAATAATATTTGTATTCTTCATCTAAAATTTTTATTTTATGCGAATGGAATAAAATGAACAGACCTGAAGAATTTTTGGCCTTAAATTTTATATTGTTTTTTTATATTCAATAATTCTAATTTTTTAAAGAGCGAGTTTTCATTTATGTAATGCAGTCAGGTCACTGTCAAATCCACTTATACTTGGTGTCGGGATGGGAATTGGAGACATGTAAAAATAATCGAAAAGGACAAATATAAATGTCCAATCTGTGTATTTATTATGTAGGTCGCCAAGCTGCCATCGGATGATCGCGATATCATTTAACCCGAAGTATAGACGAAGAGAAGGTTTTGGAAATTAATGTAGCTCTGTAGAACTTTCAGATAATTTTAAAATATCATAAGGTCCCGCTCTAAAACTCATATTGTTCGAGCAAATTTCAGAACCCTCTCGGAGTTGAATTAACGATAAAAAGGAATTTGTCAAATACTTTTCTTCTTGGGCATACGGTAAGAGTTGTCCGCTATTCCCATTGGAATAGTCGGCCAGCTGCCTCTTAAACTGGTCGAGGCACGGAGAAGGGAATGCTGCGTCCCCACAGAAAACTTCTCTTCCGCTATCGGAAGGGCGTGGGACAAGTACCCAATGCACGACCTACCTGATGCAGGTTTTTATAGGGTTTTCCCTGAATTTCTTTAGGCGAATGCTGGGTAGGATCCTTAAAATATAGCCCGGGGGCGCTAGTTAACCCTTCCGCATCCCCCCTTTCAAATCCCTTCCTATGCTATTAAAGGGGAGTTGCCCAACGTGGATTACCCTCATGTAGCCTGTTGCCCTAAAAAATGTATTTTATACATCCAACTCACAATTTTAAGTCACTGTTCATAAAATTACTTTGATTTTCATAATACATATAATTCATTCAAATTTAACTGTAAATGTGCAACGTAGTAAGCTTGTTACATCAAAAGCTTTACACGTAATTCTTAAAATTTATAAATGGTGCCACTTAATGAGATATTCATGGGGAGCTTCACTTCAGGAAGTAGGCCAGCGGCTCGAAATGTAGACATAACAAGTGCCTCTGTTTTTGAGTAATCAACGATTCAAATAGAGATATTCTATTTTCCGTTGTAATTAAGGACTGCAGTCTACGTGGTGAGGAATCCACACAGAAGCGTAGAATAATAATAAGAACTCAAGAATACGACAGTTAGATAAAATAAGAAGCTACTCTATTTCATGAAGTCTAATAGAAACTACCTTTTTGTTAGTTTATTTTCTTTTAATTCGTCGCAAAACGTGACAAAATCTTATATATGACTATACCATTTTCTTCAAATCCTTTTACTGAAATCTTTTTTAATATAAGATAAATTTACTCAATATATTCCATATACTAGACAATAAAATTAATGGAAAATCATATAACAGTATAAATGATGATGATAATGGCACGCAAGAGCCGTACGAACGACACACCAAAGTAACAAAGTTACGAACTCAAAAGCGTACCTAGACTTTAAACACAGACGTTTGATATTTTATAATAAATATGTGAAACTGTTACTTGGTTTCCTAGAGAGTTCCCGGAAAAAAAAGCCGAGTAAGTGAATTTATTGCTCACGAAGTTTCGGCGACGAACACCTCTACCGTAATCTTTCGGTAAAACAAATCCCAAAGCGGAGATGTTATCCAGAATTTAGAACAAATAAGGAGAGTAATTCACCACTAACGTACAATTACACAAAAAGAAAACGCAAACGAAAGTAAGCTGTTGAATCCGTGTGGCGTTCGTTGAAAATTTGCTTTCTGTCTACATTACAATTGACAAATGCGTTCCTTGTTATTCTTTTCACGTTCTTTTATGTTCGCGGGTATTATTTGGCAGAATTTCCTACTATGAAACACTGAAAAATAATTTTATACCTACATAAAAATTGCGCCAAAAGATGACAAAATTATTTCTAGTCCGTCGTACAAATTAGAGAAGAAAGTAATGAAAAGCAAAGGCATCGTAGATCACAGCGTGGTGGGTGACTTCTTTGTTCAAAAAAGAGTCGAACAGACACGATCTACAGACGAAATTGGAAATAGGGGTTTTTAAAATTTCTGCAGAATGTAATCGACGAGGGCGGTATTGCATCAGATTAGTCCAAAAATTTCAAAGCAAAATATCACATTTAGTATTTATTGTTTCCTTTTGGTGGAAACCCATCCCTGTCGATTTAAATATGGTATCAGCTGCAGAACTAATTTAATGAAAGTATCTTCTTTACGACGTTCGCCTTTAAACGAGTAACGCTTCATAAAAACCACTTATTTCAGTCCCTCCATCATTTTTCATTATTCTATTTTCGTAATTACTATCATTAGGGTTCCACACACCATCGAGATCTCTATATAAAAGTTATAATTTTAAATAATCAGAAACACACCCCTCCATCTTGACTACAAAACAAAAAAGTGTTCTTCCACACTATAACCAAGCCGAGCACGTGCGAACAGAATTTCTCTTTGATATACCTCCTCCTTGAGCAAACCAGAGGGAAGGTAAAAGAATGTTTTCGGAAACATTTGTTAGCCTTCAAATGGACGTACTCACGAACCGAATGTTCACTTTTTTTTAGCGTAACAGACTACATGAGGGTAATGCACATGGTGGCAACTCCCCTTTAATAGCATAGGAAGGGATTTGAAAGGGGGGATACGGAAGGGTAGAGAAGGGTAGCCCGGGCTATGGTTTAAGGATCCTACCCGGCATTCGCCTAATTGTAATGCAGGGAAAACCTGCATCAGGTAGGTCGGGCATTGGGTACTTGACCCACGCCCTTCCGATAGCGGGAGAAGAGTTTGCTGTGGGGACGCAGCATTCCCTTCTCCGTACTTCGACCAGTTGAGGAGGCAGCTGGCCGACTGTTCCAAAGGGAACAGCGGACAATTCTTACCGTATGCCCAAGGTCTGTGACCCCGGAACATACACCTCTCAAAATAGGCCGAGGTGCCTCGGCTAGTGAGAACCTTAGTTCAAAAACGGAGAGAGGAAAAGGTATCCCCAAAGGTAGCCCCTTCCTGTCTCTACAACAAGGTTCTGCCTGCAGGTACTGCCTGCGAGAGAATAGCCCTCGCAGCAACCCACTAATTATCCAAACGTTCACCTAGTGTATACGCAATAGAGCATCTCCAATTCTGATTTTGACTATCAGATGAAAGATAGAGTTCGAAACGTCGTAATTAAAGTTATTACACTAACACGACTAGTTTTCCAAAAAAATTCCTTCAAAAATCAACTGAAAGAAAGCCTTTTTTATATTTCCTGAGAAGTTTATATCAATAATTTATTTATTTCAATTTTCAATACAGCTAACGGTCAACGTATTGAAGAAAGTGTTAGAGAAGAAAACTAAATTGGTAGCGATTCTCAAAGCAAAAAATCGTAACTTGATCCTAAAGGACTGTCAGAGCCGCCCTGATGAGTTAAACATTTACCTCTCTCTCTTTGTAAGCTTTTTATCTCATTAATCATATATTAATAAGATATTCCGTAACAAAACGTTTCGGAAAATAGAGAGCAGGTAAAATATGGGAAATATAGCCTAATAGATAGTTTTATTTAATTTCATTGGGCAAGGACCGGTGTAAATATATATATTTTAAAAAAATACCTATTATTAATTACCACTAACATGAGCATAAAATAAATATAGAAAAGAGGATCAAAATGATTTTTTTTAATATTTGCATTTTTCACTTCACTGCACTGCTTTACAGATTTAGCTAAATCTCGAAAACCGTACTATTATTATTTAAAATATAACTTTACTTAACGTAAATTGTTTATATAATTCTTATTAGTCTTACATTTAACCCCTATCATATGATATTAATCTTCTCTTGACTTCGGCCATACTCTGAGGTCTCACCGCAAGCAATCCCGAATTGTTCTATTTAGAAACGAAAATTTCGCTATATCAGTTCTCCGATTCCTCTCCCTAATGATGCTCTTTAGATGTGTAAGTGGCAGTAAAAAGCAATCTGTGTAAGTTTCTCCAGGCCGGCTCGTTTTTATAATGCACAAAGTCTAGCCCGTAATACAGTGGATAATGAATACATTATTCAGATGCAGGTACCATACCATATGACTTGAGTATTGATGTCAGAATTAAATTTAATTTAATTAATGAGGATTAAAAAATTAAAATACAGCGTTAATAATATAATTATAAAATCTATAGATAGCCTATGAAGGTGACTTAATGTTTACCTCGGAATTAAAAATGGTAATCTTTGAAGTTCTTCCCTTAAAAATAAAGACGAATTTCTTGTCCATATGAAATACTTTTCGCAAATAACCAGTTTTTATCAATAAAGACTAAAAATGACGTGAAAATTTTCAGAGTTAGAGGAATAGGAGATTTTAAAAATAATTAATTCAAGTATTGAATAAATTGGATTTTAGTTAAAAATTCTGGACAGACGCATAAGTTTGCTCACGAATTCAAGATAAAATCCAAGAGTTTACATTGAAAGACCTATTTTAATGTAACGTACAATCTTATCTCGGATCAAACACGGCGAGATTTTTCCATCCAGATCCTTTAATTCAGCTTCATAGCCCATTCATTTGAAAGCATGTATTCTGCTCCTTGAATTTGATCAATTTACACGTAACATCCATTCTTCATTGAAGATCTGAAATTAAACCGCAGAAGAATGTGATTAGTAAATTGTAGGTCATGAAATAATTTCTTACATGACCTGGAGTTGACTCGGATAACAGCCACGTACCAAGTGAAGGGCCCGGACTCGATTCCCGGGCGGGTTGATGTTGCACTATCATTTAAATCATATATTCTTGTTTATTCATTAACTTTTGTCCATGTTTAAATCAAAATCAAAAAATAATGTAATGACAACTAAAATATGAGAGCGAGATTTGAGTTTATAATAACATTTTCGGTACTGCGTGATCAAGTAATAAGTACATCAATTTAAATCTACACGTCATTGAATTGGCGGTTTCTGATCAATTCTCTGCCACCGACGCGTTCAGTTGTAAGGGAACTTCACTTCCATGGCGTTAAGCTCGTATTTCCCAACACGCCGACCTACCCTACCGGAAATACGAAGTTTCACTTCAATAAACACATTGAGTATGCAAATCTCAGAAATACGACTCCCAAAGTAGCCCAACATTTCGATGAATAGCTCATTCATCCATATTAGGCGATATATTCCATGAAACTGGACCAGTTACTTATTCTTACATGGAACTTATTACCGCAACGCTGGAGCCTCGAGCTATTTCATCTTCGATAAACTAGTTAGGCTTTATTGAATTACTTAACACTGAAATTACCCAATTGATTCTTCGTATTTGAATGAAATAAGTCCGATGTTCCATTGTTGAAATCATGATTTATTTACCACTAGAAACAAAAGCCTATTTTAGTAAAGCCTTCACACAAAATATTGAAGAGAATCTTCACGAGTTTGAAAATTACAACAGTTTTCTACATAAGTTAAGTGTGACATCTTTCTGGTGTGTAGACAAAGAGATGGACGCATAATGTTTCAAATAAAAAGCTACTATTGTAACAAGGACGTTATATATTTTTTAATTTATTTATTTACAGCCGCATCAACAGCTTCGGTTATTAGTGACTGGTTAAGGGACCTCATTTTGCTTTCTCAGGGGACTGATTTGACGAGAGTTTCTCTCACGCACAAAAACACTCATGCCATGGCAGGGATTCGAACCCGTGGCCTCTGTGATGCGAGGCAGTCACGCTGCCCCCTACACCACACGAGATAGGCAAGGAAGTTACGTGTGTCAGATTTTGCTAGTTTTAGAATACTCAATACATCCCCGTTGTTAAAGATAAACTTGAATAATATTCTATCTGGTCGAGATAGAGCTATGAACGTTGACTTTCACCAGTAGGACGACTCTTGACTTGCTTAACCAGTCACATGTTTAACACCCAGGTGTATTTTCCCACGCGGCTTGTGACGGATACCAATACTACTTCTTCCAACACCTACAACCTGAAATAAATGACAGTATTATAGCACATACTTCGACAATAATATAATTATTATAATTAATAAACGTGGATATTTCATTACAAAATATATTGTAACTAATAAGTTACAATATTTTAAAATTATAAGTTAAAGTTAATTTGTGTTAAAATATAAAAGAAAATCGTTCATTGTTAATGTTAAAGTTCGAAGTCAGCAGTTTAACGTCTCTCACGTCATGCTACTCAGATACTCGTGCGCCGAACGCAAACCGCTGATTACTACGAATGTGGGATGACAAATTAATTATTTGAACCACACTAACTTAATCACAATTCACAAACACAAATATTTATTAAAACAAAATTAGCAACTGTAACTAAATGAACTTTGAATATTAAAAACATAATTTTAACTTGCATTGATGGACGCCACCTATTTACTGAGAAGTTTTATAGACTTTTAGCACACATTACACTAAAATTTTAGATTTTCTCCGGCATTAAAATTATTATTTGAGAGACATTTCTTATTTCTTTCGTCGTGGTGTTGTTAGTTCGAGATTCCCTAAATTCAAAACAGAGCTATCGACTGAATGCTGCATATAACGGAGTTTTATGTGAAGTGTTTAACAAAAAAAACTTGTGATTTTGAATTTTATAGCTCACAGATTTGTTGAAATTGTTACTGTTCCGCGTTGGTTAATTGTCGCAAACGTTGATCGGGGTAGCTTCTCTGAATAAGGCGTAGATTGCTGGATTTTTGTCGGTCCAAAGACAAGCGAAATTGAACTGTATTTTTCCACACAGTTACTGGATACCGCGTATATTTCTGAATGGAATAAGTCGTCTTGTCCGAAACGTGGCAGAGGCATCTCCAATCCGACCGTCCCGCGTAGAAAAGTCGATGAATATGCACCCCGCGTCTTGGAAATAAATTTTAGACTTTTGTATTTCACTTGAATATTTTCCACTAATCACTGAACTATTCATATGTTTTCACAACAGAATCCGACGGTTCACTTTTCATGGCAGCCCCACCAAACGTCACATTCTCCGACGCTACTCGGGCCCAGGTGAAAAGTATCAAGTAGGGTCTCGAAGATTCTCAGGAACTTTTCAGTCAGATAATTAGTAACATATGTCGGCCTTAAAAAAATGGCCAATAAATTTGTAGCGTAAAAATTTACTCGTAGTGCCTACCCAACATAGTTGCACTGCTATAATTTACGGCAGATTATTGCTGTTTTCAAACAATGCCTAATGTTCACAGTTAATACAATTTTTCAGCTTCAAGTACCTTGGGATAACCTTACAACCGACAGGAAACACATTCACACTACACGTGAAAGAAAAAGTAATCGCAGCTATCAGAGCAATGCAAGATATTCGGATGATACGACAACTCTGCATAGACACGGCCATCTCCATCTACAAAGCAAAAGTCACCCCAATAGTCACATACGGTTTGGAATTAATATGGGAGAAACTAAATAGAAAGAACCTGAAAGATATTGAAAAGATAAAAGCAACTTTTCTGAAAAAGATACTGTGTGTCTCGAAATATACGCCATCACGACTTGCATATGAACTCACAAGGGAACCTTTCTACTTAGAAGACCTACGCTATACATCAGGGTTAACTTTGCCATCTACACCTACATATCAACACATGATCCAAGAGCTAAAGGAAAAGAAGATTTCTACAGTACCACCGCCATGATGACAAACGAATGGAGGAGAGCATCATACGAACTACGACACACAGTAACCCGTTTCGCCGTGCACGGTTTACACCACAAGATTTGTAAATCAAAAAGCTTTCATCGACCAGATGTGAATTGTGTTTGTGAATTATGTGAAATGGTATGTGACAGATATCACGCATATTGGTGTTCCCTGAAGATCTATCTCAAGGACAGAATTTTGTAAAGAGTGACCCAAATTACTTTACACATTGTGTGAAATTCCTTATATTATTATTATAATTGATAATGTGGTCAAACAAGTAATAATCATTAGTGTCATTATTCAGACTCTGAAAATTGAGGTTACCATCAGCTAGGGCTGGAATTAATCCAGTAGTTAAGGTTTGCAGATCGTGATCTGCTTCGAACTTGTAGATGATAATTTCTTACTGTTTGAAACTTCGGCCTTTTAATCGGTTTATTCACTTCAAGTTCTCAACCTTTCGATATATATCCTCATTTCACCGTCATAGCCTAGACCACTCTACACAAATTTTCTATCACTCTCTCTTCCGCTGTCAGAAACATAAAATGTATCTCCTTCTCCGCTCTTTGGTTTTCTGGACTAAGGTTTCCACAAGCCGAGGCACCTCGGTCTGTTTTGAGAGGTGTATTTTCCGGAGACACAGACCTTGGGCATACGGTAAGAGTTGCCCGCTACTCCTATTGGAATACTCGACCAGCTGCCTCCTAAACTGGTCAAAACAAGGAGAGGGGAAAGCTGCGACCCCATAGCAAACTCCTCTTCCGCCATCAGAAGAGCGTGGGACAAGTACCAAATGGCTGACCTACCAGATGCAGGTTTTTGTAGGGTTTTGCCTGCATCACTTTTAGGCGAATTGCCGGGTAGGATCCTTAAACTATAGCCAGGGGGCCCTTGACTACCTTGTTATACCTTTCCACATACCCTCCCCCCTTTCAGTCCCTTTCCTATGTTATATACATAGCCTGTCTACAACTTCTTCTTCTCCCCTTACTGGAGTAATGATTCTTGAATTAATCCTACCATTCTCATTAAATCTTAAATTAAAGCCGGACTAATCTAAGACAAACAATACTCAATCACGCACGTACGACAAATGTTTCAATTTATTAGACGCTAGTGCTTGATAGTACATCTGGCAATCTAACGATCAATTACAAGGATTCATTGATCCAATTTGTCACGGTGCAGCGTTTCATGCACCAATGGCACGAGAAAGGTCTTTCGTTATATAATATAATAGTTTTATACTAGAATGATTGTCATTACGGTACTTACCAATTATTCACTAATAATTAATTGTTTGTATTTTTAAATCAAAACTTTAGATTTAATGAGCACCTGTTCTGCCGAAGTCTGTATTCATTTTCAATTTCGTCGCTTACCAATTATTCAATAATAGTTAATTGTTCGTATTTTTAAATCAATACTTATCGAATTCTTGTACAGTTTAAAACTCCTATCCTAGTTTTACGTGTTGACTCAACCCATGTGTCGTATTTTTTTTATTCCTGTGGTAATTGGCACGCTAAAGCACCATGGGAATTTGTGTGTCTGCGTTTGAGAGGAGTGAATATTTCCAAAGGGGGTGCGAAGAGCGCTTTGTGAGCTGTAGCAACGGTTCGAGTATTACGTCACCTGCCCTCGCAGGGATTAGTCGCAGTATTAGCGCTAATCTCCTCGGCCGTCCGTGCTCCGATGAGCTCGCTGTCGTCCCATAGAAACCTGCCTGCTCCTTTAAAAATAAATCCCCAGTGAAACACGGGCACTCTGTAGAAGCACCAACTCAATAATTAGTTGGCCCCCATTCTTCATGTGGAACTTCCAAACATTATATTTCCCGATACTGAATTTGCTCTTTGTTATGCTGTGTTCGTCGCTTAGTCGCGCGGAACTGAAAGAGAAGTAGTACTATCAGAAATTATTTTCAGGGATGTTTGCAAAAAGTTTCAATATCGAAGTGTTATTTTCATCCAAAACTTTCATAATCAAATTTATTAAATTATTTCGATGTATGCTAAATTTTTACTAATATTTTAACAGTTCGTTATTAAACGTTGGGGACATCAATGAAAATTGTATTCTCATTCTATATTTTGCAAGTTAACTGTTAGTCACATATTATTATTACATTAATAACCTCATAGAATTGAAATGTGATTACGTTAGATTTATTTATTTAAGAAGATAACTAAAGTCAATGATAAAAAATTAAAACGAAACTATTAACTTTTAGTATTAAAAATATTATATTTCTCTCCAACGACGAAGTTTAATAACCTAAATGTTAAAGGCAACTAGAGACAAATAGAAGAAAAGAATGATTTTTTAAGGTATGAGCTCTTTTTCGGTTTCAGGTAGATAAACGTCCGGTGGATGGTTCCGATGTCAGCTTAAGTTTCGAATGTTCACTTATTCGCTTATAATAAAAGTTCGGTTTGTTTTGGTCACTATTCTATCTTCTATAGTTCGTACAGTTCTCTGAACGCACGAGACTGTCATCTGTCTCAACTCTATTGCGCCCTTCCACACTTTAGTCCAACGGGATTCACGATTGTAGTGACAACTCAATGGGCCATATTTTATTATTCACCGGAATTTTACGATATTAATGCAATAATTGACCCGTAGTTTCAAACATGCCACTATTATTTAGAAGATAGTCTGAAATTTATTCACCTTGGCACAGTTATTAAAATGTGGTGTGCGTGTCACAAATAGTAATTATAACACAAACGTTTGTTAGTATATCAACGTTATGAGGTGATCTCAATTACAGTTTCCCCGTAATTTTTTAAGTAACGAGGTCAGATAACAACGATTCGATTTATCTTATGAAAATTCGCTTTAAGAAATCTTTCACAGAAAATTAATTTAATAAAATCCGATAAAAAATCGAGTTTTAATTTAAGTATGTATATTTAATTGATTGTGAGTGAACACATGCATAAATTTCGAACAATATTATTCTACTGACAACAAAAAAAAGATTGAAAGCCTTTTTATCACGAGGAGATATATGTTAACGCAACGAAACCAAAAAGGCCTCAAATTTCACATGGATAGATATTATTTTAAATCATAGGACATAAAATTGTATGAGAAAATTTTGACTTTACAATCCACGCTTGTTCATCTTAAACCAATTCAGGAAAAAATAGGCACTATTAATTTATATAAAAGATAGAGAAAAACCACTGTATCATAACAACAACGTCATCAGTTTAGTTCTGCAGAGAGCCTACGTCCCCATAACGTCTGGTCTTAACACATTTAAAAGTCAAATATTTTGCTGTTGTTGTATTTATACTATTAAGGCCTCACCTGTATTAATACTGGTTTATCTGTTATAATCAGTTAATCAGCGGGCAACACATTAAAAAACGGTTAAATGCAATTCTCCAATATTTACATGATAATTTGTTTTATTGTTTCAAGTCATATATTAAGTAATTAATTTTGTGTTATTCAGCAAGTTATTTCTTACAATATAGCCTTATTATGTATAGCCAATATAACTTTACTTATATAGGAATAACTATCTGGGTACGAGTCCTCCAAACAGGAAACACAGTACAGTATTTTATAACAGGGCAATAATAGTAATACGATAGGGTGCACGAATCCTGATTTGAAATTAATGATTAAAAATAGGTTTATTTTTATTAAACAGTTTAAAGTTAATTTAGTTGTAAAACTTTATACTTCATTGTTTAATGTTGGCTGGTTTTTTAAAAAAAATACTATACTTATTATAATTGTTTACTAACACTTTTGAGTCACAAAAAAATACGAATTTATACAAGAAAATTGAGGCTACTTAAAATGAATCATACATGGGCTCTCTCTGTCAGGGATTCCGTAGAGTGAACCTCAACATGGCAAAATTAATTATATTATGAATTTGAATTTATTAATTAAAAGTAAAAAAGTGAGAAACATGGCATTACGGTAATGTATTTAAACCATTTTAACGATAACGTGATGTTACCACTATGAACAAAAAGTAAGGTGAATTTATTTATAAAATATAAATTCTTTATTTATTCTTCCAAATCAATTTCATCCCCTTCAAACTTATCCCCGTCCGATAAAACGCACTTTTTCCAACGCTTTCTCCAGTCCTCGAAACAGTCGGAATAGTGTTTTTCCGGTATAGCCTTCAAGAGATTCTTCGATTCGGTTTTTATCTCCTCAATCGTGTCAAAACGGCGTCCCCGCTTTGGCCTTTTGAGTTTGCTGAATAGCCAGAAGTCGCACGGAGCCAAATCAGGCGAATACGGTGGTTGCGGAACGATATGAGTCGAGTTTTTGGCAAAAAAGTCGCGAAGAACCAATGCAGTATGACATGGTGCATTATCGTGATGAAGGAACCAAGAGTTGTTCGCCTATAATTCCGGCCGTTTCAGACGCATAACGCTCAAATAATATTCTTTGTTGACAGTTTGGTCGGGCGGAAGGAATTCATATAGAACCACACCACGATAATCAAATAAAACTGTCAACATAACCTTGATTTTCGATCGACTATGCCGTGGCTTTTCCGTCTTGCTTCACCTTTTGCACGATATTCGCTGGATTCGTCGGTGGTTTCAGGGTCGTATGCCTAAATCCAAGTCTCGTACCCAGTAATAATGCATTTAAAGTGGTCCTGATAGACAGCAAAGTTGCACACACTTCAACGCGACGCTTTTATTTTCCAAAAAATTGAGCGATTTTGGCACCAATCGAGACTTGACGCGTTTGAGACACAAAAAATTCTTCAAAATGGTTTGGGCTGAGCCAAATAATATTCCAACACTATCAGCAAGATCTATAATTGTCCATCGACGATTTTAAAGCACCAAATCTTTGATTTTCTGGACGTGGCCCTCGTCGGTAAACGTTGATGGTCGCCCAGAGCGCGGTTCGTCTTCAATGCGTCCTCGGCCCTCTTTGAACTCGTTGTACCACTTATAAACGTTTTTTTGTGCCATAGTTTGATCACCAAAGGCCTTCCGCAACATTTTCAACGTGTCCGCACAAGAATATTCGTTCCGCAAAAAAAATCTGATGCAAGTTCTTTGCTCAACAATATCAACCATTGCAAAAATCGAAAAAAAACACGTGTAACTTGGAGATAATTAAACCTTTTAATAAACAGACGCTTGGCAAATATTATAAACAGTCCTACCAACCTAGGGAAAAAAATACCTGCCTTCCTAATACCCGGGAGTTTTAAATGACAATTTCACCTTACTTTTTGATCACAGTGGTATAACTGGTGAAGACTGGTGGCAGTTCCGGTGTTGGGATCTTCAAAAGCATCTCGGTGTCGGCGAGGGATCGTGTGAGCCCTACAAATTTCCAGGATTTGTCAGATTTCTGACATGAGTCTGGTCACTGACCACTCAAGCTCGTGGCTGACTGCTAACTGCTGATTTTGCTTTCTCGAAGTCACCAAAACTACTCCGGCATATGTATATAATTATCTATCCCCGTCAGCTCAATATATTTTAAGCTTCGGGAGTTAACTTATCCGTGTCTAATAAATTTGGCGTTCCTTGGTACTGTCAGCCCTCTTTTATGCCCTTTGTCGAAAAAAGGGTCTTCTTTTCATTTAAAAAGGTCCTAGACTACCATCAGAGTCCGCCATCTGGACAAACAACGTCTTCCGCCCAAAATAGCGCACTTCTAAAGAACTGTTCATTACAGAGTTTTATTTTACATTTAAATTAAAATAGCTGCCCGCATACAGTATACATACAACAATATATTCATTTCGATGAGAAAATTAATAAATAAGTACACGCAACTATGAACTTGGATTATGGGGAACCCTTTAATTTTTACGTTACTGTAAAGCATTCATTCCCCCAAAAAATTAGGATTTCCGCGTAATGTAACAGAAGTTTACATTTAAACATAATTTATGCCGCAAAGGGGTCGAACATCTAGAAACGTGAGTTCGACAAGACGATACAAGTTGCTGCTTCTCATTACCGACTGTTATAAGACGTCGCCTCCAGACAGGGCGCCACCGCAAATGACAGAGGGAACGCTTGACTTGGCTGTAACTTCTCTGTAACGACGTGGCGTCGACAAACTTGCCGAAGAGCACGAACAACGGCCAGCGAATTACAGTCCAGTCTAGTCTATTCTTTATCATCTGAAACTTATCTTATAACAAAGCCAAGACGTTGCTTATTCAACTAACCTCCTATTCATGGAACAATATTTATAGCTACTAATCAGATAAATAAGTAGCCAAATAACAGACAGGAATAAGTGCTAAATAAATACCACACAAAGTTTCTGAGATCCTTGTTGCTTTCATCAGGTGATTCAAGAAGCTCAAGAGCCGTAATACTGACACACCTCACAAACTGGGTGACGAACTCAAAAGCAAATGAAAAACGATATTAAAGGTAACGTCGTTTGCGTTTAATTTCGTTTTAGTCACCTTTTTTTTTTGTTTTTTTTAGGGTAACAGGCTACATGAGGGTAATCCGCATGGTGGCAACTCCCCTTTAATAGCATAGGAAGGGATTTGAATGGGGGGATGCGGAAGGGTAGAGGAAGGTAGCCAAGGGTTAACTAGGGCCCCCGGGCTATAGTTTCAGGATCCTACCCGGCATTCGCCTAAAAGTAATGCAGGGAAAACCCTTGAAAAACCTGCATCAGGTAGGTCGGGCATTGGGTACTTGTCCCAAGCCATTCCGATGGCGGAAGAAGAGTTTTCTGTGGGGACGCAGCATTCCCTTCTCCGTACCTCGACCAGTTTAGGAGGCAGCTGGCCGACTGTTCCAATGGGAACAGAGAACAACTCTTACCGTATGCCCAAGGTCTGTGACCCCGGAACTTACACATCTCAAAACAGGCCGAGGTGCCTCTGCTTGTGGGAACCTTAGTTCAAAATCGGAGAGGAAAAGGCATCCCCAAAGGTAGCCCCTTCGTGTCTCTCCTACAAGGTCCTGTCTGCGAGAGAATATCCCTCGCAGGTGAGGTGAGTTGTTCTTATGGCTCTTGCGTTTCTTAAATCACCTGACGAGAGCAACAAGGACTGTAGAAACGTTGTGTGATATTTCTTTAGAACTTATTTATGTCTGTTATTTGGCTATTCATTTATGTAACTGATATACTTGCAATACGGACGTTTATATTTTATATTGCTTTTAAACTGTTCCTAACACAAACTAAGGATTTCAAACTGACAGATCTGAATCCACGAACCATCTGGTTCTCACTGGAGACTCTAGTTACTGTTTAACTCTTTTCCTTTCCTTCGGTTATCTTCATTGAACTTGGTTTAATTTTTTTCGTAAATTATCGACACTTAAATTTTACAGTGTTTATTTTTTGAAAAAGTACCCGAAGTTACTTTATTTTACGAAACGCCGGCCATGAGGTCTATTAATTACTTTGATTTATTGGAAGCATCTAGTAAGTATATTTAACGTTAAAAATAATTCTCCTTTACCACACTTCAATAAACATGTTATTGGCTTACATAATGATATTCTTAAATTGTTTGCAGGAACATTGAATTAAAAGTATTTGAAAACTATAATTTCTTGTTCCGTAGCCCTTCTACCACAATTTACTCGTCGGTTTTAATCATTTCGACACGTGTACAGGAAAATAACTTTAAGGAATGAGGTTATGCTTTTACGTCTGTTTACATGACGTAAAGTTTTTGACAAGGTACAGACAGAATTTATTTATTAAATTAAAAACACATCGTTTCGGTACGTGTTTGTACGGTTATTCAGGTCTTGTGACCTATGTTTGTTTATATTTATTATAATACTAATTAAGGAGGCCATTAGTTGTTTTAATAAATTGGATTGTTCAGCAGTACTAATTCTTAAAGGACGACAATGGACGGCAGCTCTTTGTCTGACAGTCTTTGTTGTGAGCCGCTCAGTCTGGCAAATGTTGTGAGCCGCTCAGTCTGGCAAATGTTGTGAGCCGCTCAGTCTGGTAAATATTGTGGTCGAGAAAGGGAGCGAAATTTAAGAGTACGAACAGCGTGGTCCAAACTTCGTAATTCAACTGAGAGATTTATATGTTAATCATAACGTTTGTATAAAGATATGGACGAAGAGACAAGTTATATAAAAATCTAAAAAGCTGAAACAAAAGGTTTAGTGCCCCGTTCAGATACATACGCGCTCCGAAATAACATTTTCCGCAAAGGGCATTGAAATTTAATACGTCCGTCGGTTGACCGGAGTTGCAGATAATCTAGTTCCTGGAGGAGTAATCCAAGAAACACAACCGTGTGTTTGTTCAAGTGTAGAGCCTGTGATTAATGGTCTTTTTGTGAATTGTGTCCCAAGCTCCAAAACATAGTCTCGTACCAGCAGGACATTTGTAAGTACAAATCAAAATAATTAAATTCTGTAAACGGTAATTAAGGGTATAGTCAGATTTCGTTTCTTTTCATTTGGTTAGATTTTGTATTCCGTTCGTAAAAACCCAGTTAAGACCCGGAGAAGAAGAGTTATTAAATTTGATTGTTCGTAAAATATAAAAGATTGTATTTTACCTTGAACGCCACAAATTATAAAATAAAAATTTGTTTGTAAATTTTGATTGAATTCGGCGTGCCAACCTAGGGCAAATCATTTGTAAAACTAAAACTAAAAACACCTATTCTAATAATCTTTGGCAATTAAAAGTTTTTTATCTTAAATTTTGTTAATTAATATCATTTATTAATTAACCTTTCTATTTTGCGCATTACAGTATGTTCCGTATAAAAATCTACGCCCAAGGAGCAAATTTCACCAAATTTCGTACACGTGTTCCTTGCGACCAGGAAACAAACATTGTCGGATTGAGACACGTCTATCACCCCCAGGAGCGGGTGTGGACGAGGGTGGAAATATTCAATAATGCTAAAACCTCCGATATTTAAGTCGGATAAAATTTTTTAGACGTCAAAGAGATTGATAGTGTTTCTACCGATGTTATCTGTGTATAATTTCAACTCCTTACGGTATGGGAAAGGAGCACCATTAGGGGTGCGGGCGGAGATGCGTTACAAGAACACAACGCGAATACAACCGGGATTGGATTCTGGATCACTGAGTTCAATCCCTTTCGGCGTTGTAGGCAAGCACATTAAGGGATAGGAAACGAGGTGCGTTACATAAAAATAACGCAAAAACACCCGAGTTTGAAGTCATATGGGGGTTATAGATATATGACAACCTGGGCAACGCCGAGCACCCAACTAGATTAATAAATAAATACTGTCTGTGACTGGTTAAAAACCGTTTTAAGGAATGAATTTTCCCTTTTCAGCAATGAAATTATATATATATATATATATTTATATTGTAATACTAATTAGAGGCCATTATTAATTTGTTAATTGGAAATTTGTGGTGGATTGTTAGCTGCGAAAATATAAGACAACAATGGGTAAACACGTGTGCGACCCTTTGTCGGCAGCAGGCATTCTAAAACTCCAGTCTAACGGCTGTGGCACTTGCGGGCAGATATCCATCAAGAAAAGTCGCGGGCAGAAAGTTGATAAAAATAAAGGTTGTGGACAGTAAATTCATTGTTAAACGTTTGGACATAAATTCATCGAGTTGCAGTAAAAGTTTTCAATAAGCAAAGCCACGCGTAAAAAAAATCCAAATAGTAAAAACTGTTCGCGAATTTCATCGAGAAGGAATTGATAACAATCTGACTGACCAATAGTTCGAACTGGAAATACCATATTTGTTGGTGAGAAAGAAACTTAATGCTGAGGATCACAGGAGCTGTACGGAGAAATCGTTCCAGTTGAGAGATACCACAGTTGTACAGTGTTTTGTAATCAATTTAAATTCAGTGAAATTATGGCCTGTTAAATGTGAAAAGTTTATAGTGCATCTGAACTCAAAACGAAAGCATGGTACCAGCAGAGATTGTAAGTAGAAAGAAATTTAATAAAGATTTTGTAAACGTTAAATAAGGATCAAATCAGATTTCGGTTTCACGTTTCTTTGTTTCATTGTTTCATTGTTTAACTTTAATATTGGAAGAAAATATGATTGTTTAATTTAAATGTAAAGATTGGTTCTTTATTTAGAAGGCCCAAATAAAAACGACCCTGAGATGAGAGTTGATATAAATCTGTAAAATAGCAAGAAAACAAATGTAAGTAATCACGTCAAGAAATGTTATTTTTTTACTTGGAATAAATTAATCGTTTTGTGAAGTTTAACAATTTAGTAAATTGTTTTGAATCCTTTTCGTTTAAATTTAAATAAAATAAAATCAATTGCTTAAATTCTGTTAATATTCAATTAATTACAAATTGGCGTCATTAACGTGTGGCCAACCATTGAATTATTTGAATTATTTGTTGTTCTTTACATTTTGGCTTCAACAACGTGATTTATTGATTTATTTACATTATCTTTTATTCATTACATTTTGACGCCTCAAAGTGGGCCGATTAAATTAATATCTGTTTGTTATATATATATGCTCTAACTTTGTTTATTCAACTGGAATATGCAATTACTGGTAGTGCTCTTCAAAGAAAGGCCGTATTGAGCCAACACACTCGTGCATACGTTTCTTCAACTTTTAAAAAACATTTCTGTACAACTCTTCCCGCTGGGCTACGCAGGCATTCCGACGTCGTATCTCGTACCTGTACCATAATAGGGGTATTAGAGGAGAATGATGATCTGTGATGCTTTTTCAGAAAAAAATTACTTTGTAGGTAGATTTATTGTATTGGTACATTATTCACAATTAATTGTAGAATACATAAGTGGCATTGTGTCAGGAAAGTAAATATAATGTCTATTGCTAAAAATAATGTTGAATTAAGAATGACGTTTGGATTCTTGTTAGGAATGACAAATTTTAATCAGCAGTTTATAATTTAATAACATGTCCGAATACGTATTTAGTTGTTTAAAATCAATTACATATTATTATAAATAATTTGATTTTACCTACAAAATTTGTATATAATCCATGTGTAATATTTAGAGGCATGTTTCTGCTGCCTCGCCTGTTGTAACCGATTAAAAGTAGCCGAAAATAATTTATTGTCGCCTGTATATCTTAATAACGTTACAAAGTTTTTAATTTCATTAACATATTACGTTATAAAAATGACTGTATCCAACCCATGTACCTCAATGATCACATATTTGATTGGGAGAAAGTAAGAATTTTAGATGAAAAATTAAGATATTTTCGAAAATTGATGAGGAAGATTCGATCCACTTCAACAGCTTTAAATGAAAAATCTTATACCAATAATTTAAATAAAATTTATTCTTCTCTGTTAATTTAATATTTATGACATTTTTTAACATTATGTAGTAATGATATTTATAAACATTATAGTATTATTAAATAGAATATTATCGTATTATTTTAAAACTTTATAAATACATGAGTTAAAATCTTAAAATTTGTCATACCTGACGAAGTTCCAGTAATAGACGAAACGTCGTCGTAAATTTGAGATTTTTTTTCAATAAAAACTATCATTACTTTTATGTCGGTAGGTCATATACTTAATTAAATTATTATTATAAAGTCATATATTTTTTCATCATTGTTTGATTCACGAATTCTTTCACAATTCTAAAATAGTTAACTATATTAACTCTCATATTGTAGATGCGATTTTCCAATCTTCGTACACATTTACATAAAATACTGAAGATTATAATTCCGTTCAAGTAGTCCGTAGTGTCTTGCTGGTAATTTTTTGGTTCTGCAAAACAAATACATTTTATAAAATTAAAGAAAATTCTGCTTAACATTTAATTAGTAATAAATTATCTTCATTTATCCGTACATAATATGGACTTTAATCGTGCATACTTATTCTTAAATTGAATTGACGAAATTGTTTAAAAAAATCGAATTATTTCAAATAATAAACTTACTAATGGATAATAGTATATATTGCTTAAAAACCAGTGTTTTATTTTACATTTAAAGTATTTTATGTTAATTGTAATATAAATAATTTAATCACATGAAATTTCGCAATTCTGAGGATTTGAATTATAGCTGTAATTTAAAATTAGTTTATAAACAGCATTTAGTGTTATCTGTAGAAAGTTTTTATGTTCTGTAAGACGTCCTAAACGGATTGGTTTGGCCAACGTCAACAGCTATTAAATTTAAACATTTATGTACGAGTTATTTATCTATTAGGACTTTACATTGTTTTATCGTGATGATAGAGAATAATAGTTTATGAGGCTAGTCTTAATAAATTGACTTCAGAAGAATAAATTCAGGGCTTTTCTTTCTAATATAAACACACAATTTGTCTAAAACGTGTTTATAATATTGTTGGTTACCAGTTCGTTTACTGGGTACACGTACAAATTTATTTATCACACAAAATTATTTTATTGCACATTTATTGCTTAATCACCATTGGTGTTTGAAACGATAAATCCGAAATGGAACGAAAACACAGGAGAATTTATGCTTAAACGATGCCCTCGATATCAAAGAAAACGATGATCATTGCTCTTCAACTTCGAAGGACTCATGCGTGTAATTTTTGCTCTTCAGGATGAATACATTTTCCAATTCATGGATTCCGCTTTGTTTCGGGATCGTACGTTCTCCCATAAACCCAATATTTTAATTTTTACGCAAAAATGTTTCGTAACCTGTGTTTTCTGACGTAGTACCAAATCAATAATATACTTAACTTCTCACCACTACTATCAAACCAATTGTAACTTGCCACTAAGTATGTATTCAGTTCGAACGTTGTAATCGCGTAACATAACACGTTTACTTATTATATTATGTAATTACATAGAAAGGTTTTATCAGACATATAATGTACCTTCAACAGAAATGATTATACAGTACATTCATTGCTTAATCACGCTTTGGTGTTGATACAACATTACCCTAAATTAATTTTTATAGATATCATTGTGATTTTTTGATGACTTTATAAATCCTCGAGTAACAGATTTTTCTATAGGAAGGAAATCCTGAAGACTTTATGAGATGCGGGAATAATCATAAATAAAAAATCAAACGAAACTATATTAAATAAATATTTTTTTATTGTACTTTGTTGAAATAATTACTTTACTTCGACCAAGACGGCCATTAAATTGTTAGCTTGTAATTAACATTAAATTGTTATTGTAACATGAATTATAATTAATTAGTTTTATTTACAGCTATGAATAAATAATTTAAACGCTCGGTTAGCATAATATTCAAATATTTGATGCAATAAATTCTTAATGGAACAAAAATTTAGGAATATGAATAGGAGCTATCAGAAAGTACGATTTACTGTTTCGTAAAAGAAACAGCTACATTATTTGAAATAGACTAATTGATTAATATAATTAATGAATAAGAAAAATAGGCTATACAGACAAAAAAGGTAATATAAATACCACTCAACGTTTCTGGGATCCTTGTGCCTTTCGTCAGGTGTTAAGAAAAGTCTAGAGAAACACAACTGCACTGGTCAGTTAACAACACTCAAAAGCGACGAAAACGCAACGACAATGGAGGAGCCAAAAAATTTTAATCAAACATCACAGCTATTAATGTACAAACAAACACTATGAAACTCAATAATTGCTATGATCCTTTATTATTTTTGGCTTTTCTCAGCAGCTGACGAAAGGTACAAGGATCCCAGAAACGTTGTGTGGTATTTATATTACCTTTTTTTCTGTATTGGCTGTCTTTCTTATTCATTATTTTCAATCAGACGTAATTTTCTTCACTTCAGATTAATATAATTAATTAAATTGATATAACTTATTTAATTGATATTAGGAAAACATTAAAGGTTCTGTTTACCTGTATGGTAAAAGAAGCAATACCATGGCTTGAAATCGATTAATTATTAAATATAAATATTTTAAATGATACAGAAAAACATTGATTTAAAATATATTTTAAGATACAAATAGATTTTATTCTTATAGTTGTACTTATTTCAGATTTTACTACTTTATATTGACATTCAACAAGTCAAGTATCTAACCAAATAGAAACAAATACAAATTTAAGATTTTGTTACAAATAACATATTCTCCCAATGAGAATTAGTTTCTGGAATGAATGGACATAATTCTGTAAACTATAATATTTATTAATGTAATTGAAACATTAATCTGACAATTTAATAACAATTCTAATTGTAGGAAAACATTAAAGGTTCTGTTTACCTGTATGGTAAAAGAATAGATACGTTAATTATATTTATATTAACACAAGTTAGATTAATTTATCAATTTTATTAATAATTCCTTGAAACATAACCTAATTAACATTTAATAATTATGCCAATCGAATTTGTGTCAAATTGAGGAAAAAATATATTTAAAATTTACAACATTTTTGGCAACTTCATTCATTTTTAATTCAAATCATACTTATATTTTTCAAATAAATTATAATTTTTATTAAATTGTAGAAAGTTTAACTTCTGACTAATAACCATGAAAGAATATTCTTTATGTCAAGTTTCACTTGACAATGTGAATATGACACCTTTTTCAGCAAGAAAATGAGGCCAAGACACAGTACGTCCCTATTCCTAAGTTGGTAAAAATTATGGCTCGATCACACTAACTATTGATACGATCGGAGATCGCATTATTTTCTTTCAAGTAATACCTTAGCTTGTTAACGATTAGACCGGAGTTTACATACTGCCAATGAGCTATAGTTACATTTATTGTATACTTTCCTGTTGTTGGGAAAAAGTATAATAATTGGAAATACATCTCGATAGTATAATTATCAGATACATCGAGTTCTGTGGACAAATGCTGATTAAAACCTGCTCCAGTGGGGTTGTGAATAGCGTCACTTTAATTAAAACCCTTGTGTACACCCCTGGGACATTATAATTTGCAATTACATTGCAGAGTTCATAATTGGAATGGGTGAAGAAGTCGACCGCCAGAATAAAGTACGGTAGTATTTCCTCTTTGTTTTTATCACTTAGAAGAGTCGTAAATGTATGATATTTTCTAGTTTTCTTAATTGGCTCTCTTGTACATAAATAGGGTAAGATTAGGACGGTAATAAATAGCTTATTAATATAATTGGGGTGTTGCTTTGTGGGATGTGGTGAAATATTTAAGTGAACTAAGTAGAAAACACCTGAATGATATTTTCTCTGAATTAAACCTACCACTCTTACTAAAACTCGAAAGAAAGAAATTACGAGTATGTTATCGAAGAATTCTTTGATACAATTTGTATTTCTTTCGTAATTTTAATGATATCACGTATTACATTAGGGTTACTACTCGCACATGTTATTTTATATTTTGAAAATAATAATAACAATATTACAATACAATAATGTGCAGCTTTAGTTTGTTATTATTTTGTTTGGCAAGAAAGGAAAAGGTTATAATAGCGACTGTCAGCAGACTGTGAAAAATTACAAAATGAAGGTTTGGTGTCAAATCTCACCAATTTTAATCAATCGTTTGGGAAGAGAATTAAAATGTGAAAATCTAATTGTACTAAATAATTATATCAAACACAAAACTGGGATATAAAATCGTTCCTATTCATCTTGAAAATGTATCCTGGAAAATTATCAGATGTCATGGCTATTTATATTATGTAATTTATTTTGACAGTTAAATATGATGTATAACATCTAAGACCTTGGCAAATTTTTTGGCAAAAAGTGGCATTATTATTATTACTAAATTCTTACAATACAATATTTTTGTGTAAGACAGTTACTTTAATCGATTTGCCATGTTAACTCAAAAACTACATTCTTTTTTTTTCAACTAAACCTATAACATTGCCTGGAATTTTTTCCCAAATCATGGTTTACTAACATGAATATATCACTGAAATAGTTCCAGAAGAATGCTTTTAATTTCATTCAATTCATATTCAAAATCCGATTTCAAATTTCAAAATTTTAAAGTTGAGTGTAAAAATTATTTAAATATGATTATCAGTTTCATTTTTTAATGTATTATTGTTCAAGTAAGAGCTTTAACTTTCAGATGACAATCCAGCAGTAATGGTAGGTGACGAAATTATCTGATCACGCTTTTAGGACCTCTTCCCTCATGTGAGCTAATGCTCCTCTAATCCTCTTTGAACCTGTCCCTGTTCTCCGGAATGTATATTTTCGTAGTAACAGTGCTAATTGCCTCCGAAGCGATAAAAACATATCCTTTGCTACACAGAGATTAGGGAGCGTTCGAAAACAAGGCGGTTTTTTTGCCACAGCATTGGCATTAGCAACTGAAAATGTCTTAGAAGAACATTTGATTGCCTATAAATAACTTTCATCCATCCTTACTAACCTCTGACGCTCATATGAGAATGTCACATTAATTAAACAATAATAACATTAATTAGTTGCTGGATGAAGTTTTCTACGTTCCTTATTGATTAATTGCATTATTGTAACACAAAATACAGTTCCTTAATATATAGACAAACTCGTAAATAATTTAAGTATTTATTCTGAGAGTATAAAATCTTAAATATCCATTGAATAGTCTCGTCTGGCCTTCTCTGGCTTTACAAGAAACAAGTTATATCCGAATAGTGAAATCAGAAAAATCCGATTGCAAATAATCTTCAATTTTATTTAATAAAATCTTAAATCCAATCTATAGCATTTATGAAAATATATAAAAGCTTATGTGTTGTAAAGTACTTCTTATGAAGACTAAAAATAAACAAAAACCAAAGTTACTGTTTAGTTCACAATAATTACGATTAATTCATAATAATAGTTTTGTAATTGCATCCTCCCGCCAAAAAAGATATTAAATTGATCAACAGAAACGATAACTCGCGAATCGAAACAATAGTAAAATTGTTTTTCATGACCTGTAACATTTTTTGAATGGAATAACAAATATACTATAGTGTATAAAAACTTTGTTTCCTCTAAATACATTGCTTCACAAAGTATGGTAGCGTTTTATCCCAAGCTCCGCCCAATACTTGAAATAGACTTGAGGAAGCATAGAGTTCGTAAATATTCAATTTATTATGGTTAGATTTATTATGGTTAAGTTGAATAATATTTTTTTGACTAATAGACATATAAAAAATTTAATTTCATTATAAATTTAGATTGTTATAACTGTTATATCTCATTATTAAACGTATTCCTTTGCGAAATTATTTATAGACCGTTTAAAGAAATTGGTTATAGAAGTAATTATAACACATCCATTTTAATGGGGTAGAAAATCGTGTTCAATAATTCAAATCATAAAATAATTTCTTGCATTGAGAAAAAAAGAAAAAATCGAGTAAATTAGTTTTTAGTGAATCGTACCCGATTTATACCACTTTTCCATCCAGTAAAACGAATTCAATATAAAAATTGACAAATGTAAGTTCCTTCAGCATTAAATTTTCTGCAATTGCACACTATTTTCGGTAATTTACAATCGATTATTTTCTTTTATGTAGCAGTTGCATATATTTAAGCTTTCTTGAGAACACACAAAATTGTAATTTAGTAATTATATAGACGATAATTTTATACCTTTACCATCATCATGACCTACTTGGCCTACCGGTACCGCTTGAATTGTTGGCGTACACTATTTTCTAGTCTTAAATTTATACTATGCAGAGGGTAGAAAATTCTTTTGCGAGTTAAATTTACTCCTGTAACCTGTGGGAATAATTGTAGAAATGCTAGAAAATATCAAATCGAGATTATGTTTTACCGTCATTAAATGTTGCTGAAGTGTTGAAATAATCAGGTTATTATGCTTTGCTGGTTTATCACTACGCCATTTTCAGAAAATACAGTTTATTGAAGTTACTAACTGCGCACCATATCTCTGTTATAAGAAATTACAAATAATTATTTGAAACTTTGTTGTTCTACCCTCCAATTAATAGCACTTATAAATACGTGATTTAAAAAGGAAGTACAAAAATTTCAATATACCTCATATCTAAGAATGCAAAATAATATTTAGAAGTAAATAATAGTGTTAAGAAATATGTAATTAAAAAAAATTGTTGAACCCAATAAATCCCTTAACATTACAAAGAGTACAATATAATATTTACTGAGTTGACATACAATTCAAATTATTAAAATTGAAAATTATCTGTCATCCTTAAAGTATAATATCGTTCTTAATAGCCATTTACTTTAAAAGAACTCCTAATGATAAATTAGTATTACTGAAGATGTCCTAATTTCATGCCGAAACGTTTAGTTTTATAAAACAAAAAAATAAATCAATTTTAATTTTTCATTAAATTTAATTTTTCTGACTTATATGGCCACAAATAATTATAATAAAAATATCGGCCTGTTCAGAAAAAAAATACTGATTTAAAAACATAATGAATATTCAACGTGTGCCTGATTGGGACGTGTTTCTATTGTTATCTTAAATTTCAATTATACTCGTAACAGGTTTGCAATAAAAGTCATTTAGGCCACAACAAGTTAGAAAACCGCACGTTAGAAATTTTGTCAATTTAATTTTTCTTAAAATAAATTGTAACACTATGAATGAGATTTACTTAGACTTGTGTTTTGAAAAATTAACATTTTGTAAGACTTAGTTTCTCAATTTATTTGTTTAGATAATGTAAGAGGTCCCAATCAACAAGGAAACATCGTGTTTGATATTTATTATGGTTAAATTGAATAATATTTTTTTGACTAATAGACTTATATAAAATATTTAATTTCATTATAAATTTAGATTGTTATAACTGTTATATCTCATTATTAAACGTATTCCTTTGCGAAATTATTTATAGACCGTTTAAAGAAATTGGTTATAGAAGTAATTATAACACATCCATAAATAAACGAAGTAAAAGTCACTCCTCGGAATAATGACGAGAAATCTGGCCTCCCGTACTAAGTTTAGGTCGTATATGAATCAAATTAAAAAGCAATTTAATAAATCTAAAATTTTACAAAGCAACACATTACATACTTGGAACAAAATTAATCTCAACTCCTAGGAAAATTATATGGTGAATATTTCTCTGGTGGTGATCTTATATAGACAGCTATCTCTCCTTAAATTAATTCAATGTTTTCGCAGAAAAAACTTGGTAACATTATTCAGGAAGGGTAATTGTGTATCTGAGTCACGAACTTTACGTCTATGTAACTAACCGCTAGGGTTGGCAGAACATGCATAGGTGTGAACGCAATTAACACACAGGAACCTCATGGGCACAAGTCTGCATACCACCAGCAGGAATGCCATTAAATATGCACTCCCAAGGACACCTGCTGCCATTAGATATTCATGCATTCTGCAGGCGTCAGACCTGCGGTCGGTGCTCAAATCTTCTTGAACAATTGTCTAACGGCGTTGTGAGTTAAGCGGGGAGATTAAAAAATTTAAGAAAAATGTTAACACAGGATTTAAATGGATATTTTAAATCTGATGATTTATATACAGCGTTGTCCCACAGAAGCGACAACAGTGGTGCCTAATGTACTCATTTAATATGTTCTGATTTTGTTTTCCCTAATCATACGATACTGAGTTTTCTACAACAAGAACGGGGCTTATTTATTTCTTTGAAATGACGTTCCTATTCAAAACTAGTTAGTGTATACTAGTAAGATTATGTTCATACACAAGAAGCATAACATTCAACTTATCGAAATTCTTATAATTTATACCATTTAAAAAGTCATAGAAAAATAAATGCAATAATATAAACGGCTGTTACATAATACCAAGCCTTATATTGCTAAATAAGTATTTGTTTTAAAAGTACTAAATTCAGATAAATAATTGTTTACTAAGTTAATTATACATCAACAGATTAAATTGTTCAAAATTGACATATTATAATTACTACATTTTTAGTTGAAATAACGTATGTATAAATATTAATTATATGCAACGTCAAACTAAAACGGATGATCCACAATTTATGGTCCATTAGTTGGTTTTTTTTAAAAAAAAATAAAGAATCATCATTACTTTGTAATCAGAATGATCGCAGAGGTAATTGCGGAAACTACAGAACGAATGAAGAGGCTACTGAAAGAATAGTAGTGTAATTTGGAATTAAGTTTAACTGGTCTTCAGCAGTTTACGTGGTTAATAAACTTTTCAACGATTAAGGGAGTTCTGAAATTGACACTTTTCCGTTCCAGAATTTCATAATTTGTAAGTGTGGAATTTTTAAATCCTCTGAGCACATTATTTTCTCTCTGTGCTGTTTTTTCATGTATTTCATCCAGTCTTATTCTCTGAACAGTTATCGAATTATTTCCATTTCCTGATGTCTTTCGACATCACTTGATGGTTATTTGCCACCTTCTTTGTTCGTATAGTTCGTCGATTAATCTCCCTCAGAATAACAGGCATAGTCCACTGTCCATACATAAGTGGCTGAAATGATCGCGGTGTGATACTACACTTCACTTTAAATTGAATTATTATTTTTAATAGTTGAGGAAAACTCTTCCTACGTTTTTTTAGATTCAACCTAAATTTATTTTCTTGAGGACTTTCCCGTAACAGTTCGAGAAGTAAATTTTCCAGTTGTTAATTGTCCTATTTAGGAATGAAACTTTTCTCGTGTCTGTCATTTGTTTCCGACATTTTATTTGAAACTTTCTCTACCCTTCCGCATCCCCCTTTTTAAAGCCCTTCCTATGCTATTAAAGGGTAGTTGCCTCCATTATGGAGTCTTTTACTCCATATATGCGTATATATTGTAGAGATTACAAATATGTAATGAATTAATTAATAAATTGTTTCTTTAATTATTGGCGGCGTAACTTACAGGCCAGAGCATTTTAAATAACAGCATTGTTTGGCAATAATGCAGAGACGATAATGGTTGCGTGGTGTATTGTCGAGAAAGCAGATATCGACGCTCAGAATCTTTGCGATCACTCAGTTCGCAGTTGTCAGATGTTGAGAAAGCAGAATGTAACCCAGTTGTCAGATATTCACTGAGCACAGCAAGTCACCGAGATAGTCAGAAAATATTAAAATGTAAAGTTACGCAGATATGCGGTCACGCAGTTAGACCAGTTACTCGAATATTCAGAGAGTGAGTGTGAGGTTTGGATGACTTGACCATGGTAGTCCAGTGGTGGTCGAATTCAGCGATTGGCTGAATATCATCCTGTTTCATTAAAGTTTTCACAGCAAACTGAGCGTGACAATACAAACTAAATGTTGTAAACTGGGTAGAGGAAGAAATCATTGCTATGGCCTGTTAGTGAAATTAGTGTTGCATAAAATTAAAATAAATCACATGTGCGCAAACCAAAGAAACTGAAACTAAATGCTATGTAAAAAAAACTTTCATCTGTAAACCTTTCATTTACTTTCAGATTTCCATAACTTTGATAGATTTTTATAACTTTTCAGATTTGTAGTAGTTTTTGTTTATAATATAAAATTTTATTATTGTAAGTTTAAAATCTTTTTTTTCTGTCTTTATTGAAGGCCCAATAATAGGCGCTGAAATAAGGATTTCTCATAAAAACTGAGGCATTAACTTAAAATGTAAAATCAACTAAAATTAAATTTGTAGAATAAATAATGTTTTGTTATCTCTTTAAATTTGATAATTTAAAAGTGACCTTCCTTCCATTTTCCCTTGAATTAAAAGTATTACTGCATATATACAAGTTTCACTATTACAGATCAGTCAAATCAATTTATTGAATATTTTAATTGCAAGTTCAAAAAATATATATGGTTACTATTTCGAAGAGAGTCATTTTGCAGCTCGCCATAATGGATTTATTGAGTTCGTTTTCGATGTTACTTGGACAATATAAAAATGAAGGTCACAGAGGTGTTTAGTTAACGGATATCGTAAAATAGCAAGTGATTCGTCCAGTAGAAATTCCAAGATTAAAACACGGGATATTATAGAAAGTAGGAGTAACTTGATTTTACCTGCTACGTTTTTTACTCAAATTTTAGCTCCATATTCAATGACAATTAAAAGATACGAGAACTGATAATAGCTTGATATTATATAGCTACGGGAAGCATTTTATCCTTCTTATCTTATGAACAATATTGTGTTACTAATTCACAACCTATGCAGCAAATACTTAAAAAAAATTATTGATCCCTACCTTGCTGGCTATTTTACCTTGTGAGCCACGCGAGACTTAGGACGTTTCTGTTATCTTGAGATTGGATATACGAGCCTGTGTGATAGGAACGATGGCCGATGACTCGCTTCCGTCGTTGCCAGAATGAAAGCCATCAATTGGCCGCGCTCACTGTCCTCGGCACGCTGTCTCCATCAATCACTCGACAAGGCCTCCCCTGCATGAATATTCTGCACTAATACATGCAAATGTTGGCAGCCGTGCAAAACTCGTTTTTATCTTTCTAGCGCGAATTATTACCCCAGCCGCCAACGTGATTCATGTAATGCTTTCAAGGGGATTACGTGTGTTTAAAATATAGACCATCGGAACGTGTTAAAACCGCAATGCGAATTCCTGTATTAAGCTTTATGTGTGTTTCGGACTTTAAATTTCCCCTTTTGTACCCAGTTCCCCTTTCCAAACGGAGAGATGCAAGCCATCGCCCTCGTCTCCTTTCTGCGTGTTTGTAGTTTGCCCGCATCTAAGCGCTGCGTCAAGCACAGCTCGACTAGCAGAACTTTCTTTCGACAACAGCCAAACTTTAGAATGCCGCCGTTAAAAATAGTTACAATTTATGGCGACAAGTTCAAAGGCGGTGTCTCTTCTACTCAAGAAAATAACTTTATCTGATTACTTGGTCGCGACTGTAATAGCATATTTCTTCTCCCCCATTACCAGTCAAATATTATATTCCGAGTGATCTGTAACTCTTTAAGTTTAATGTTCTGTATTGCGCCTTAGTCCTATAAAACTAAATAGCCTACGGAAATGTATATAAATCACATTAAAAAATAAAAAATAAATTGTCTTCACGGAGATTTTATTTGGTTTAATACTTCAGTTAGTCCTCCGTTGACGAAATACGACTCGACACATACATGAATAAATGATTCAAACAAAACTGAGGAAACAGAATTAAAATAATATAAAAAAACATTGTAATTATGATTTCGAAATTTTACTAATCTGAAAAATTTATGAATAACTATATATGACATAGAATTTTGGTTGCAAGGGAAATTACAAGCATATGCTATTCCCATTTCTAAGCCAAATTTATTTATATATCATCAATTTCGGTTAATATATATGGAATAATGTGGTAATACATGGAAATTAATTTTCCATTGTACATCTGATGAATTGTAAATTGAGGTCGAAATATTCTTAATTTAAAGTTTTTTGTTAATAAATTGCATCTTGACTGTGTTCAAACTCTTTTAATTATATAGAATTTAGATAAATATATCTATTAATGTATAACTGCTTAATTATAATACATTAAGAGGAGAATAATAAATCAATTTTTGAACTAATACAGACATTATTTTACTTAGAGCGTAACAACGTTTCGATACATACCCGTTTCTTCTTCCGGTTTTATTCCATAGTATTAAAACAAAATGAAACCAACATAACAATTAACAAATTATTAAGATCACAAAATTAATTCATAAATTTATAATTTAGAAAATAAAATTCTGCGTTACAAATCACACGAATGAAAAGAATATAATTAGGAAACACATTTAAGACGTACATGAACAATTTAGCCAACATAAAACAAAAATGATAAAAAACAAATACACTAATTGTTTAATAAATTTTAGAAAGATTGATTAATGTTAATTGTTAATTTTAGTGTTAACCCCAATCAGTCATCAATTTGAATGAAAATATAATTCATCATTTTACAATTATTCAATTTTTAATTTCGAGTAGATTTCGACAATATTTCCACAGTCATCTGTAAAGTTTTACAGAAACATTTAAAATTTAAAAGGAATCCTATATATACAAAGAAATTATAAGAAACTATTACTTTTCAAAAATGTTTCTGTAAAATTATTTTTAGTGTACAGATGACTGATAATAATATTGCCGAAATTTACTCCAAATTAAAAATTTAAGAACTGGAAAAGATAAATTAGTTTCCCGTTCAAATTGGTGACTGATGTAAACATTGGTGTTAATACTAAAATTAACAAATACATTAAGTTTTACACATTAATGCATATGTTAGTATAATTATAGTGCAACCCATGCGTTTCCTTTTATACAACACTATACTTACAAAACAAATTTTTATTAGTCTTTATTTACAGTCGCACGAACCATTAATGTCATGAGCGACTCCTTCCGTTACCCTATTTACATCTTTACAGCTTAATTATTAATTACATTCTCTTTGATTATGATATAATTTTTCTTAATTATTTAGGCAAAAAACTACTAGACACATCCCTTCTATGAGGTAGATCTCTCTGCGTAAACTGAATAAGTAAAAAAGGCACTTCAGACATGACAAATGTGTCTAGATTAATTTTATACTAAAATTCTCAATACTGATTTATTAGTATAGGAGGAAATAGAGATTTTGTTCCCAATTAGTTTATAAATTCAGGATCTGAGTTACAAAGGTATTTTAACAGAAGTATTTAACAACCTTTCGTATGCTGATTGTAATTGTTGTAAGACTTTTAAAAAGGATTTTAACTTCCTATCGCAATTCGGCACGTAAACAGTAAAGAAAAACGAATTATATTGAATTTGTTTCTGATAATGAAATGATAAATGACGTTTGGAGTGTTTTTCTCTTAAACATCAAAGTAGTAGTAAACACTACAGAAAGAATAGCGATTATTAATATAATCTAAACAAAATTCATTTTTCGATTGTAAATAGCTAAAACAGGACCCAAATAAACCTCATTAACTTTTCTTTATATTGTTTTATCTTGTTTTATGCAAACCGTTTTTATAAAAGCCTCTTAATAGCAATAATTTCCCAAATCGCTATTTACGCTCATGCAAAAGTTGTAACTCAAAAATTTGTATTATACGAACATCACTTTCTTTTACTTGCTCACTACTGAGCAAAGACTTTATGACGTATACCTAATAAAGAAATAATACATTCTTATTCTAACAGTCGGAAAAAATCATAACTTCTTTAGAGAGGCGGAACATAACCTCTAATTAAAATATGAAAACGGTTAATTCTTCTGACTAAGCCTTCAGTATTTTTCATTAACGTTCAATAGATAAGATTTAATTAACTTGATACTATTTTAGTTGGTAGTTAAGTGAAAATTGTAATAAAACGCGGTGAAGTTATCAAATAAAATCATGTAAGGACTAGAAAATCTTCAGAGTGGGCAGAAAAATTTGTCATACGGGGACCTGTTTTTAAATCATATACGGGTAACAAAGAGTGGAAAGACAAACGGGATAAGATTGAAAAACCAACTCACATTGGCAAAGGTGATCACAAATTTAAAATCAAAACAAGACCCCAAAAAAAAAACGTAGGGAAATTCTCATTCCTGAACAAATCGATAGACGATCGGAACAATTTAGCAGCAGCAGTGTTTGAGGAGAATGTACCAATAAGAAAGTTTAAGAATAATAGAAATAAATTATTGAAGTGAAGTGTATGCATCTATTATATAATATACATATAAATACTCGGTTTTATAGCACCTGTTTATAGTCAGATATTTCTTGTTATCGTCTACACTTAGCCCAATGTAATTTCCATACATATACATTATAATTCATTATTGTTTCTTACCTAAGTACGAATAATTCATTCAAATAAGCGCAATGAAAAATTATAGCCGTAAAATTATGTTTAAATAATGATTTTAATGTACTCAAATAAATCATTAATTTGGGTAATATGGTAAGTTACTATTAAAGACCTATGATCCGTGTAATTAAAATATCCCTTACAATAAAAAGAATACTTTAAGTAAACTTTTCAAATATTTAATTTTTTTTTATTTTATACGACTTGAATTTAATTTGAATAACAAAATAGGAAATCTTAAAAATACCATGAACGGTAATGACTGAAATTTAAAGTGGATGTTAACATGTTACGAGTATATCGGTATTCACGAAACTGATAAGTACTTCACTACATTAATCATTCTTCTCAAGCTATTCTACTACCTGTGAAGCATTCATTTAAAGGAGTATTCAAAATACATCCATCACTTTCCGTTAGAGCGTAGTCGTAGTTTCTGTTTACTGACTGGCGCAGAACTGTTGAACTCGGCAAAACCATTAATCACCACCTGACAGAGATACGAGAGTGAGGTGTTAACAAAGTTCGGCAACGCTTCTTCCTGGTGCCAAACTTAATCGACTACTGCACGTAGTTGTCTAAAATTGAGATTCAGTTCGCTATCGAGTTGCCGGCAAGAAATAGCTGGTAAAATGTTATTGTGAGTATAGATGTAATCAATTTTGTTTTGTAATTATTATTTTAAAATATTCCGTTGTACTATTGTTTTATTTTTTGAATAAAATAAATGTAAATATTAATTTTTCATAAATTATTTTTGAATATATTCCTATCTACGAGAAAAAAAGACCGAGATTTATAGTCAGCGCCTTACGATTCTATCACGAGTAAAATAATATCAGTTTCTTTCCATCATGGTTTGAAATTATAGCTTTTTCTTTCATTTTCAGTACGACTTGTCATTTACTTTCAGCGCATAAATGCATCCATGCTTTCTATTCCGAAGTTCAAGGATTTAATTCTGTATTGGAAAGGAACCTTTTCCTTCCGTTTTTCTTTCATATAATTTAAATGTATTTCACCACTTTCCACCCGTCAATATTAAAATTATTCCTAAGTTAAACTTTGTAAAATGTTTTTATTATTATAATACCAAATTCAACTGTCACACCAATACAATGGCATTACCAGAAAACTACTAAAAGATACCAACGACTCTAAAAATTACACCTAACTTCAACAACTCAACGCAACTGACAAATAACTATGGTTTAAAACTAAACACCTGACCAAAACGAAAACTGATATCCTCCCACTTAAAAAAGACAACCAATGGTTCACCAGCGAACATCTTCGCCCAACTATTGACCAACCAATTCTCCCCAACGCCTCCTCTTACATCAATCACAACCACACCATAAAAACTAAACTCCATTAGCCCCTACAACTATCCCCTCCCTAAACTCTTCACCCCTCCCCAAATCAAAATCGCAATAAAATAACTAAAAAACAAAGCCTCCCCAGGACATGACCTCATAACCAACCGCCATCTAAAACATATCCAAAAAAAAACAATAATACTAATCACCTATATCTTCAATGCCATCCTCAGAACCACCTACTACCCAACCAAATGGAAACACGCCACCATAATCGTATTAGCCCCTGAAAATTACCGACCAATAAGTCTCCTTCCTACAATTTCCGAACTATTCGAAAGATTTGATTTTCAACCAACTCTCCTTCCTAGTTCCCGACACACAAAATGGTTTTCGTCCAAAACTTTCCTGCTGCCATCAATTATACTCCCTCTCCAACCTCATAAACAACTCCTTCCAACAACGCAAATACTGCATTGAAAAAGCTTTCGACGAAATTGATCACCCTTCCCTTCTTTCAAAAATCAAAGATTACCTAACGACAGCCACTATAGAATTATCCTCAACTACCTCTCCAACAGAACCTTCTCCATCAAAATAAATAATCACATCTCCCAAGGAAGCGTTATTGCCTCCTTCCTGTACAACATCTTCTCCCACGATATCCCACAACATCTCGCCACTAGCACAATCGCCTTCACAGACGACATTGCCATCTCCTTTATCAAACCTCCTCTCTCACCTCTTCAATCAGCACTCACCAACCTAGAGCAGTGGTCCAAACAATGGCCAATCATCATAAATCCCACCAAATCAGTAACCGTCCCATTCAAACTAACCAAGATCGCTCCTCCCCACATGCCCCTGTTTCTAAAAAATTTATAAATACCCACAAAAACAGAAACCACCTACCCAGGACTCTTCTTTGATTCAAAGCTATCATGGAAACCGCACATTAAACACCTCCTCTTCAAAATCAACCTTAAATTCAGAACTCTACGTCCCCTGCTAAACAGAAATTCCCCAATAACCCTCAGCACAAAACACCTAGTATCTATCTCCATAATGCAACCCACCTACGCGTCATCCATATGGGAAGCAACAGCCAAAATCCAACAAAACAAAACATAATCCTTCGCACCATTACTAATTCTCCTTGGTACCTCAGAAATTCCATCATCCACCACGACATTAAACTTCCCAAAGTCAACTCCTTAATCAGCAAATAAAAGCACCTTCCACCATCCTAACACCACGATTCAGCAATTCCATAGCAACCTTCCTCCATTCACTACACTCACGTTGCCGCAAAAGAAAACGTCCTATCTACCTCATCCTTCCCCCAGAACACTCTGGCACATCCTAACCCACCCCATCATCACACTAGCAGACCCCACTCACCCATTCCATCCAACCCATCAAACTAACCATCACCAGTGAACCCTCATAGCCCAACAATGTATGCCTCTCACATAGACAAATTAAGATACAAGAAAAAATTTGCAAAATTAGATTAATTCTGGATTAACCTAATTACCAAGTTCCCATGTTAATTATGTACATAATTGAAATTCCATATAGTATAAACTATATGTAACCAAATAATAATCTCAAAAAAAGTTTTGTCTAATAAATTTTAAAAAATGGTCTATTTCCTAACGTTTCCTAAACTTAGTGTTTATTTATTTGTAATAAAATTGCGTAACCCGTTGGCATAATTTTGTTACAATTTAAAAACTATATTTGCGAGTTATTCTTAAGTCCTGTTATTGAATAACTGCATCAATTTATATCCGTCTCTCAACGTCGTAACTGTTTTAAAACTTTCGAATTTATGGCTTTGTTGACTTAGAAATTTTCAAAATCTAGGATCATCAGTGACTCCAAGATCTAGCTGAAGGAAAGACATCTGATAAAAGCTATATAATTTGAAAACAAGTTAATATAATTTTTATGTGTCAATATTAAGGGTACTATTTATAAGTCCATCATTGTATTTAGTTTCTTACATATTTTAATTTATTTCTTAACTATTAAAAGTGAATGAAACGAATGAAAAATAAACATTTTTCATGGAGCATGTGAAATCCAACAAATCCGCCCACCAAAACGTTTCGTGGAGTAGAAATATTGATTATTTTGACGGTTACATTTCCTGTGAATTTTTATCATTCTGAAACATAATTTTTTGAGCAACCATGCGTGGTATTCCGGGATTTATTATTCATGAATTTGCACAATAGAAGCTTTAATACACATTCATAGTCCGTTGCCGAGTCGGGGCGTTTGAATTGATTCCCCCAGGTGTGTGCATAGGCACTTGCATTCACAGCAAAACTATAGGGGCGATGTATTGTTATGCATCGTAAACAGATACGCTCAACATAATAAATGTCCCGTGTGGAAAAAAAAGTGGTTTGACGGGAACAATACATCCTTTCATCCGATTTTTTTTCATTTCATTAATCATATTGCTAATTTTGTCTTTTGGAACGGTTCAACTTAATATTATTATGAACCCAGTCTGTATTAACTTCTCGTCGTTGATAACGCTGTGCTTGGCTCTTTGTTTCCTGGTTGCAAGTAATTGGTGAAATTTGCTCCACGGGTGTAGATATGTATGCGTAACATACATATATACATTAAAACAAAGAAACATTCTGTTTTATTTATTATAACATTAAAATATATATGTGGGATAAAAATTTGTCATTAAAATGTCTGAATCTATTATTAAGTTATTATTTTGGCAACATGCAATGTAATACTGATTATACTAACCCGCAGTACGTCAAATTTATTTCCTACAAGCTGGTTGTCCATAACCTCCGATTTTACTCCAATCTAGGTCACTTCTCGTTATTTTTATGTAACGCAACTCGAACCCTATCCCTAAATGTGTTCGCCTCCCATTCCGAAGGGAGTTGAACTCATTGAGCCTGAAATAGTTTCATTCGACGAATATATGGACATTTGAACATGTTCGAAAATTTCCACCCCCGCCCAGATATCTCCCACCCCAATTTGTCACAATGAAACTCAGCGACATCCATTAAAATGTCTGAATCTATTATTAAGTTATTATTTTGGCAACATGCAATGTAATAATGATTATACTAACCCGCAGTACGTCAAATTTATTTCCTACAAGAATTGACGCGAATCTAAGTCTATTATTTTCATGTAACGCTCCACAACACCCCACCCATAACCGTCCTCCTCTCCCATGCCGATAGCGGGTGAAATTATACACAGAGAATGTCTACCGAAATTTTTAAACTTTAATGACACTGAAAAATGATTATTGGACTAAAATATCGGCCGATGAATATGTTTGAAATTTTCAAACGTCGTTCAGCCCCACCCGTAGTGTTAAACTGCAGGTTTAATGTCATAATTAAATTCAGCGACATCCATAACCGCGGATTCGAATAGAATCTCGTTTTTTGCCTTATTTTTATGAGTTGCAACCCCACCATACCCTTCTTCCATACCCATAAGGTTCTATCCTCTCAAAGCGATAGCGATTGTAATTATACTCACAGAATATTTAAAAAAAACTATAAGTGTCAATGACCCCGAAAACTATTTATACGACGAAAATATTGACAGGTTAACATTTTTGAATATTTCTACCCACGCCCACCCACCTCCGCGCGGTACCATAAATAAATTTGTCATAAATAAATTCCGCGACATCCATTTCCCCGATTTAACTAGATTCTCTTCTTGTTTTCGCGTTATATTTATGTAATGCCACTCCACCCCCACACTTAAAGATATTCGGCTCCCAAGCCCCAAATGGGTTGAAATTATGCACAATGAAGATATAGAGAAATATAATGAATTTCATTGACCCCGAAAAATATTTATTCAACGCAATCATCGGTCGGTTAACATGTTTGAAAATTTCTTTCCCTCTCCATTTTTTCCCAAACCCTCCCACCCCCGCCCAATCCCGCGAGTTGCCCAGGTTGTCATAAATTAACTAAGCCACAACCATAACACCTTTTTGACTCGAATCTCGGTTGTTTTCGCGTTATTTTCTTGTAACACCCGTCCACCCAACCCTTAACGGTGCTCCTGTCCCATGCCGTAAGGGGTTGAAATTATACTCGGATAACATCGGTAGAAACATTATAAATCTCTCTGAAAAATATTTATCCGAGTCAAATATCGTCTGTTTTAGCATGTTATAATTTTTCCACCCCCGTTAACCCCAACTCCTGGGGGTGGTAGACAGTGTTTCCTTGTCGAAAACAACACGTGTACAAAATTTGGTGAAATTTTCTCCACCGGTGTAGATTTGTATAAGTAACATACAAACAAACATAAATACAAACAAACAACTTGCTTTATTTATTAGAAGACTAGATTATGGAGAAGAATTATTTTTCTATTAAAAATAATTTTAAATGATTGCTAAATTTTTCGACTAAATAACGTTTAAAATAGGAAATGCGAGAGAGTTCTTCGAAAATTGAGCAAAACCTTGGCTATAACGTGGAAAAATAATTTAATGTTTTCGCACCTCATATTTGTGAAGTATTCTTCTCGCTCAGCGGATTGGTCACACAGTGAAGATGGCTCAACACGACGCACATTCCTTAACCTTCCACACGCTATCTATAATGATCTGTAAAGGTGATCTGATGGAGGTCTCTATATTATAAATTTTTATGGTGACTCTTGAGGCACTGTAAGTCCAATTTCTACCCCTAAATACATTGGGTATAAGGCTTTTAAGGACTGGTGTCGAATCAGGGTGGCATAAAAATAATGGGAAATCGATTTATATTTGTGTCCTTCACATTTACCATTCTGATTGACTTCGAGTTCATACCCTTCAATATTTTGTGTAGATGAAAAAAATTAATCGTTAAAGGTCCAAATTTCCTGTGCTTGTTACAGAATTCGGATTTGTGGTTTGTAGTTTGCTGGGTTTAGTAACATTCTCAACGCCGGTTAACATGAAGTTCATCCACGTTGGGCATGGAGATGAGAGGCGGGCACGCGGAGATAAATGTTCCAAAATGGCCCATATAAGTGTCAAATTCATCATTTTCGAGCTGCTGCTACGAACAGCGGCACTCCTAAAATCGGTTTAGTAACGTGTTCAGCCGTCGCAATACTGCGGGTACATAAATTTTTTATTATAAAATATTATCAATGACAAATAGATTAGTGTTGAATTATTTTGTTTCTCTTTAGGTACCAGGAACAGTTCTGACTGTGCAGAGATACTCGCGATACCGATTAAGATCAAGTATAAGTCGTAAAAAATTATCATAAGCACCCAGATTTTAGTTGAATTCTGAGGTTTAGTGTATCGCTCATTAAACGTCTATGTTGGAGCTCACCATCCATAAACATGGGTGGTTGGGTATTCATGAAAAGAGGATTCTGGTCCAAAATGGCCTATATTTGTTTCGAAATTTTTTTTTTCAGTGTCATTGACGTGAGCAGTAATACTCATGCTAGTTAAGTCACAATTTCACGTGTGATTAGTTATTAAATATTCTATATGACCAAGTGACTTGTGTCAATTCAAATCTAAATAAGGACCCGGTTACCTCCGCGACCTCAAATATTAAAATTTTTGAGAGTTTTGACTAAAACGCCACTCTTTTTCCGAGATTGAACTTTTTTAAAAAAAATTATCATTATATATATATATAATAATTATTTGGTGGCTCAATACGGATTTAATTTATAACTTGAATTTTTTTTATCTTAACCTAGAGCACCGAGGCTTGGTGTCGCCAGCCATAGTGGAGCACACAGCTAACGTCCAGGTGGCCCAAGATGAAGGAGGCGTTCTGCTCTGCATTGCTCAAGCTTGTCCATCCCCGGAATACAGGTAAATTTTAACCGTACGGTAAACCTACATATTTTTAAAATCCATGATTCTGTACAAATAATGCTTTAATTAGAGTAGAATAGGATGAATTAATTTTCCATAAATCCACACGGGATGCGAATCTTCAAAGATGATGAAATAATCATACATTTTACATTCTCTTGTACATATACCTAATTAATTAATAACTTAATTTATATAATAATCATGTACAATAAGATAACAAAACATTTATTTTTAATATTTTTATACATTTCAAATAATTAAATTTATATATATATATATATTGTAATATCTCATAGAAAATAAAAACTACCAATTTGAAATTTTTATAAATCAAAACAATTTTATTTACCTAGAATACATTTTAAATAATTGGACTCGATACCCTCAGGGTCTTTACTGGGTTGATAAGGAAACGGAACAAAATGTTACAATTAAACAAATACAGTTACAATAAATGAAAAACGAAATGAAATGATTTAAATGATTGGAACGAGTGAAACAAATGAAACGAAATCTGACTTTTTAACCCTTTTTAACAATTTACAATTATGAATTCAGAAAAATAAACTTACAAGGTCTCTGGTACACACACTCACTTCATACAGCTTGAAAGGCACCAAGTTGCGCTCACACTCTGCTTTCTCTTCAGCCATCTCTTCTTGATGATATTACCCTCACGACGAATTCAACCAACTCTGCTGGCAGACAGATTTCCACGACGAACTCCCACCGACTGTTGACGACTGATGTCCAGCTGATTACTCTCGGCCACCTAGCTTGGTCTAGCATCCGATGATCTCTCCTTTTTGCAAACTCCCAACTGTTCATAACAATTGTTTCGGCCACTTTAACTTGGCCCCGCGTCCGTCCCTGCGGACCTGCACCACCGCTCTCTCCCACTAACACATCCGTCTCCCGTCCACACGAAATGATAAAGAAGCTCCTCAACTGTCCAACTGCCCTCTTATTTATATCCTGGCTCCAGAATATTCCCTTGTTTTTCACAGTTTTTGCATTTCCACTTTCGCCAAACAAACACCATCTATTGCCGTTCTCCCGCTCCGAGAGCCACTCAATCAATTAAATTAAACGTTTCCTTTTAATATAATTACATCGTCCAAACAACCTTCTGTCGTTTATGCCATTAGAATTCCGTCGTCCAGATGTTTCTCACAACCAATTAGCCCTAAGAGCTGCAAAACGCCCCAATTATTAGTCCTTCCCCTCTCTAAAAGTCACTTATCCATCATTTTATGATTTTTTTATATGTACCAACCACTCAAGGATCCCCAGTCTGAGTTCGTAAACAAATCTTACAAAAATAAGAACAGAATTCCTGTCCTTCGGAGCTGGTTATTAGAATATATACTCTAAAATATTTCTATAATAATACTCTACCAATAGAGTATGCTTTACATCAGTATACTAAGATTTCTAGTTCATTAATAAATACAATTATTTTCCAATACTCATTTACTGAATAGAAGTGGTTGAGTAGAAATTCTTTTAACTGCCTTTAGAATGCAACAGGAGTGTTTCTTAATTCTTTAATAATATCTGGAAGTTTGTCCTGCGAATTCAAGCCCTTTTCGTGCAACCGAAAGAGGCATATAACTCTTATCTAAATTTATTTTATTTCTTTTATTAACTGAAAGCATATCCGAGTTGATACGAAAGTTATCATAATTATTTATTACAGATAACATAAATGCACAAATTAATTGATCATAGAGAGTAAGTATGCTCAATTTCTTTAGTAGCTCTCTGAACGAAGTCATTACCGTATTTACACGCTTTTGGGTCAGAAATACTTTTATCGTTAGCTGTAGGGTTTTACCCCAAAATCTAATTACATAGGTCATTGAGGAATAAAAAATACGTCCTATATCCAATAGTCTGTTTTAAATTAGAAGGCCGATAGCGATTCATTTTCGCAAGGGATGTGAACTTGGTTAAACAATTCACAAAGCTTGAAAAAGCACCGTTGCGGAACAATAGTGATGTTATTCTTCTGTTTCCAGTTAATTTATTAATATATTGGTGTCTTGTGAAAGACGTAGGAATTTTGTACTTTTCACTTCGTTAATCACATACCATTCCAAAGTTATCAAGTATTAAACAGAATTTTTTGTGTGAAACAGCACTGGATATGTTTCATAACACTTACCCATCAAAACAAGTCCATAAAATCAGGTTATAATAATTAGTCTGTCTACTACTCGTTATATCATACTTACGCAATTGCTATGAAAACTTACAAATTTTTAGACTGCATATGTTGTGCAACATTGCTGCGATAAGTTACATACCGGTTAAGACATTTTTCGATTTACACATCCATTGAATGAGTTTATTATATTATTAATTTCTGGTTGATTATACAACGTTACAACGGACAAAGGCGACAAAGGGTGACAAACTGCTGAATCTACATCAGCAAAACCCACGCTAAGTTTCATGACGCGACAGTCGAGTGCGTGTGGGTCCTAGCACTATGATCATCGTCACCTCCTGATTGGTGGGTTCTTGGGCCCGGTCGAACCATGGAGGGGAGCCTTCTCCGGACCCGAGCGAGTGGCAAGAGCCATTCTGTTCTTAAAAGACTGGCTAGGCTTGGGCAACGTGGTATCCTTCTTCCTATATTCCTATAATTATTCAATAAATATTCTTTCTAACAAACTTGTGTCTGAAGGAATTACACCGATTCACCCTTTCGCCTATTCTATGAGCGTCATTCCATCTTTTCGCCGAATCTCCCTTTTACCAAACTTTTCTATTATCTTTATTATAAATTCTTACCTTTTTTCATATATCTGGCAACCAAGTCGATCTGGTGAATTCGGCTGCGTCGAGCATAAATATTACAAGTCTCTTTGCAGCTAACCTTGAGTTGCGACACTAACCACAATTCCCACACTCAAATCGACGTTAGTGGAGGTGTAACAACTAATTAAAGTATTTTATCTTCATTGTTATCAATAAATCTGAATTTAGTTAACAATTGGTAATCAAACAACCTAAAACGCCAAAAATATGACGCTAATGGGCAAACCAATAAAGTATATAAATTTATAAATTGATTTTTTGGAACAAAATCAAATTCTGTTATTACAAGAATCCTTGGATAGGTTTATTTCAATAATTCATATAAAATGAAAGATAATTATGAAACGAGCTACGTATGGGAAAATCACTTAATGAATTACTTTGAGAGAAGTCGGACGTCAGTTATCGACATATCCCAGTAGAATGAAAAGTCTGAAATCACCTTTGACTGACGACATGGATGCTAAGAGACACGCCAGACAAAGAGAGTTCTCATGCCGGGGCCACGAGATTATAACTAGCAATATTTAAGACCATTTTATACGTGACACGCTGATGTTACGATTACGTAAGAGTACAACAGTATTAAATATTCAAAAGATGGGATGAATGGAAGACTGTTCCCTGAAATGTGTGTTGAAATAGTTCGTGATATATATTTTACATATATATTACATATATAATTGATATAGCGATTAATGTAACGTCTTACATAACTTATGTTACAGAGATCTTTTCATTCTGAATTGGATCACTTTTGTCAAGGATGGTAAGTGCACAGTTGACGATACAGTTTTAAAAGTTATTTGAAGAAGCATATGGTATAGTTTTTACATTTTTGAAGATATGAAAGACCTAAGCTGTTACTATAAAATTTAATTAAATTGAATTAAAGATTTTTATATCACAATTCCAATGTTATCAAATACAGCATATTACAAAATTTAGTCATGCATAATGAGTATACTATAGCCTCAGAATTTGCTTATATCCTGCTGACATGGAATCCTCTATAATTATGTACTGTTTGCTACTATCAAACTGCTGAGTGTGCAAGACTGGCATCTTCCAAGCATGGTTTACAATGATTGTTAATATGAAAACGTTACTCCAGGCAAATTTGATGACTGAATGAAGTTCTTTTCCATATTTATGTTCTATTATAATTAAACATTGTTAGGCTAAACGGAACTGAAATTTTATATTCACATCAACAAGCGGTTTTCAGTTTAACCTTTGTTCATTTGTCAATCAGTTTGAAGGCAAAGAATGCACATGTTGAATTTTGATTTCTTTCATCGAACTAATAACTGTTACTATTATTTCATGGTAATATTTAAAAGTTGGGCTATCTTAATTTCTTCGAAATATATATATATATATATATTTATTTAATTTTATTGCAACTTTCGTACATTTCTTAAAAATGGAGAGCCATATATGTACACATACATAAACTTAGCTGTAGATATGGATTTTATCGCGTACCATTCACTGAGCAACCAGAGCAGTAAAGTTTCCAACACCTATATAACCGTTATGTTACTTGTGGTTTGATCTTGTTCTTGAATTGTTTTCTTTGAGTCAACACTTTGATCTGCCAGGTGACTACTCGTACATTCTTGTTTCAATTCTATCGTCGCTGCCGTCTAGCACATGTATTCGTTTTATTTTGCAACTGCTCCTTTCTATCTACAGATCCATAGCAATGAAGTATTAATTATATTCTTCTTTGTGCATCCTTGTAGTAAATGACTTCTACCTGAAATATTTGAAATGTCTCTTTACATACGAATTATTTGGGCGCAATTCGGAAGGCGGTCGACTACTATAACTGAGCCTAACGAGAAAGGTCGGATGGGAGGGGAATGGAAGGAAGAAGTGGGTTGCAGGTATGGAGGGTGGGATTGGGGAACGATTAATGGCGATTCAGGCACACTCTTGGCTGTAAAACATTCTTCTATTACAAAACGTAGTTAACTTCGTACGTCTACGTCTTCAGGGGAACTAGTTGATTGAAAGAATTAAAATATTTTTCATATATTTATATATATAGTGGTAATTAAAAGGAAATAATTAATTAACAAACAAAAATTTGGACTCGCATTGTTAGCGGCATAAAACACACAAGTTGTACACAAGAATGTGGCAAGAATGCAATTTTTGTTAGTTCGTTAGACGTACAGTAGAGAGTCTGTGGGGAGGCGAGCTCCAGTAAAGTCGTCTTGGAAATATAGCAGTGAAAAGACGAAAAGTATAAAATCCAGAAAGTGTCTGGATACATGAAACATCATCTAAATCAGTTAGAACATTTTACAAGTTGCAGTCTGTGAGGTAACTACGTAATATTCAACGGTAAATATTCAGTGTGTTGAGTCTAAATTACTATATTCTCAATTCAGACCATTTCTTAAATTGTTGGGAGCCCAGGTAACTGCTTCCAGCAGTTGACAATATTCGGAACGAGATAATAGGTTTTCTTAAACGAACAGTGAACCAACTTTTGCAAAACTAAAAGTGTTGATTAGAGTCACTGTATAAAAATGGCCTGTCTATAAAGTGCAATAAGTGTGTGTGTACGAAAGAGACAATTTCTTTAAGTGCCAGAGACAGTAAGGTAAAATTCCACAGAATTACTTTCTGTAAACTCATAAGTAAATATATTATCGCCAGATTTCGAATTTCGTTCAGAATTTAAAGTTCATATTTTATGTTTTGCATTGTATTAATCTATTGTGAATTAAGTCTATTATAGCATCATAAAATTTCATTGTTAACAAGTATTTTCTTTATTAAAGACCCAGTAAACGACCCTGAGATATAGTCATTTTATTGTAAAAGATTAATTGAAATTTATTTGCCTAAATAAGTTTTATAAATTATAATTGTTGTGCGTTAATAAATTAATTTGTTTGTCTATTTTAAAATATTGACTCTTAATAAAATATCCTATCATTTTAATAGTTAAATGCTACAATATATTTGTGTGTGTGCTTGTTAAATGTTATAATTTATCTTTATTAGGAATAACAAATATGCAAATACATATTTTATAACATCATATATTATAATTATTCTCATTTAATCAGAACACATACATGTACCGAGCCAACACACTTTTCGGTTGTTATACGTTGAAGATTTTCGCATGGTATCTGCATTAAAAACAAAATTTTTCATTATTTTTATAAAGAAAACATTTTAAATCTTTAAAAATTATTACGATTATATTTAACATTACCACGTTGTAGTGATTCAATATGCAATAACTAAAATTTATTTACTTTAATTTGTCCACGGGAAGGATTCGACTAAACAGTCGTCTTTTTTTATATTGATTTATTTACAATCGCATAAACAGGTCAAGTCATTAGCGACTAATTGTGGGTACTCATATTTTGAAATTGTCTAAAACCACACGAAATCTAGCAGTAATAGTGAAATTGCGGCAACTTTTTACAGTAATTAAAAATTGACGAAGTCTCTACTTTACTCAACAGTTTCGTGGCTTCGCTTTTAAGATGTCCAGAAACATCATCCAGGAGGTCCACAGGATGACCAGATATCACGTTAGCGCAGCAACATAGCTGGAGCAGGATTTCTCAGGCTCTCAGTCTCACCGAGCCTGCTACCAAATCAATAAATTACAAAATTAAGCATGAGTTCTGTATCTGTTCTCCTTAGTAAACTGACTGACTCACTGCATACTCCCGAAACATTTTAAGTCTATTTATGTGTTACCTTAACAAGTGCGTGTTGGATGTAGAACATTCTCGCGAGTTGACGTACTGTGTCAGGTCAGCAATAGTAACTTTGGCCTTTGTGACTTAACAATTACACTGCCGGTTCTTTCAGTTCATTACAATTTTTTAAGTTGATGAAGTACGTCAAGTAAAAACATAATAATTACATAAATATAAGCTTATGCATAATGATATTAAAATAAGCAACCACGTAATAAACATCAATATTTCATTCCGTCGCATTCTTCTTGAGTGATTTTTTTTTCGTTTTGGTACATTTATTGTACAATAATTTGTTAAGTTCTATAAATCAAATATTATTAAGTAAAAACTGAAAGCTAGATACAAAAATTTCCTGCCGCCATTGGACTTTTGTTGGAATTTGCAAAGCAGAATCCTTCCCACCACTAAGTCATATTACCATATTTCTAGTTGATTAGGATTGAAATTTAATTTATTTTCTTACTCGCAATTGAAATCTTATGTACAGTGGCTAATCAAACCCCCACCACGTTTTAACTGTTTTCTCTTTTGGTGAGGAAACGTCGTTATTTGAGGTTCCATCATTATTAGTCACATTTTTAAAGTAGGCTATTCCATAATTGTAAGTACCAGTAATGTCGTTTACTTACGAAACAACGGTCTCCTTCAGTGGGTTTCGTCAACACCTATATTCTGCATTAGTCAAATTGCTCTATACAAAGCACAAACATTTAACTGTTTTTACCTGACGTGTATTTCCAGACAGACAGTTTAGGGAAGTGATGTCACTATCTTGCTAATGCACCTACCACCATCCGATGTGCTTCTATATATGTTGTAGCTGGAGTATTTTAATAAACAGTTGTGACAATACAGGCGTTAAATATCTCCTCTTGACGAATTATCAGACTGTTCACGATCAAGTTAAACAATGCATAAGCTACTTGTAGATGCTGTAGCCTAAGCCCGAAATTAAATCCCATTGAAATGCAAACCAGTTTACTGATACCATCACGAAACATTTACACATACCTCGTGGGTTAGGCCGGAGCAAAGTTTGGGAAACTGTGCCGTGTATAACAGGGATTCCGAACGGGGAACAAGTGGACTCCATGGGGATCAATGGAGTTTAAAAAGAGTATAATTATTTTTATATATTGTAATAATCATAAAATGAAAACAATTTAAATAATGCCTCACGTTGATGCGTCAAAATGTAATAATTAAATTATTTAAACAATTAATATATAGTTAACCACACGTTCGTGACGCCAAAATGTAATATTTAGAATGAAATAATTAATTTGAAACGGTTAGCTCACGTTGAATGCATTAATTTAACTACTTTAACTTTAAATGAAAGGATGTTAACAAATAAAATTTTAGTTAATTAAGCAAACACATTAATTTATTATATGCAAAAGAATTTTAAGTTACAAAATAGATATTTATTTAATTTAACATTTATTACGTAAAATCCAAATTTCTTACTCTTTCTCTTAGGGACTTTTTCTGGGCCTTTAAATAAAGAAAGGTATTACTCTATTTAAACAATCAACGGGGAAGAGGGTCTGCGAGGGCTATTCTCTCGCAGACAGAACCTTGTAGGAGAGACACGAAGGGGCTACCTTTGGGGATGCCTTTTCCTCTCCGTTTTTGAACTAAGATTCCCGAGGCGCCTCGGCCTGTTTTGAGAGGTGTATGTTACGGGGTCACAGACCTTGGTCATACGGTAAGAGTTGTTCGCTGTTCCCATTGGATCAGTCGGCCAACTGCCTCCTAAGTTGGTCGAGGCACGGAGAAGGGAATGCTGCGTCCCCACATCAAACTCTTCTCCCGCTATCGGAAGGGCGTGGGACAAGTACCCAATGCCCGACCTACCTGATGCAATTTTTTCTAGGGTTATTCCTGCATTGCTTTTAGGCGAATGCCGGGTAGGATCCTTAAACTATAGCCCGGGGGCCCTAGTTAACCCTTGGCTACCTTCTTCTACCCTTCCGCATCAGATTCCTGCCTATGTTATTAAAGGGGAGTTGCCACCATGTGGATTACCCTCATGTAACCTGTTACTCTAAAAAAAATATATTTAAGCAATCAAATCACTGTAAAGTTATTATATATACAAATATTTACAATATTAAAAAAACGAAATCTTTCGATTTTATCTTTAAATAAGGGTTTACAATTAATAATTGAATGGATTTATGATTTACAGTCTCTCTCTCTCTCTCTCTCTCTCTCTCTCTCTCTCTCTCTCTCTCTCTCTCTCTCCCCCTCTATCCCTCTCTGGTGCCAGGACAATCAATTTTACCTCGTTCAGACACTTTCACTTACTTTACTTTTGTATCAGGCCTTGGTTTTCACTGATTCTACACTTCACTTTAAGATTTGCAAGATTGGCGGTATTTTGTTGACTGCTCCGCTCCACAATAATTTATCAATTTTTGCCTGGAATAATTCCTCCACGAAGATTTTCGGAAAGTTGTATCCTGACAAATTGCTATTTTTTCCCCATATTTACGATGCAATATTTCTGTGAATGTTTTGCTTTGTATTAATTCACAACATTAACTGGTAATACATTAACGTCGTCTAGTCTCTGCTCAAATTTTATTTGTTCCGTTCCCTGCAAGGTTTCGCCACCAACTTATAGGTTTAATTGTTCCATACCCTGCAATGTCTCGCCGCCAACTGCTCTATACGTTCTCTTAGCGCACCAAACAGTCCTACAATGCTGTTATTCTTGTCCATTCTTGTGTGTGATTTGTCTGTTGCCGATAACAATTCAAGTCCAAAATGTTTTTAAGAATTAATTATTAATTGCCTTTTAATTACTAAAATATATTGTAGTAATTGGTAATTAAGGCATTGTTCTAATTGAAAAGTTGAATTGTAGAGGACTCATTATTGGTGGATATAGCGGACGCCGCAACAAACCGGCAATGCAAAAAAAAGTATTGTTGATCGGTCGAGAAGGTTTTACGAGACGAACGAACAGTTGGGCAGCGGACAGCAAGTAGAACACAGTAAAAGAACGAACAGTTGGGCAGCGGACAGCAAGTAGAACACAGTAAAAGAACGAACAGTTGGGCAGTAAACGGCGAGATGTACAGATTAAAATTCTAATTCACGAAAACTTGAACAATCTTTGTCAGTCAGCAGTGAAAACTGAAAGGTCTAATGTAAAGAACGAGAAAGTGTTCCAGTAACCAGTACGCTGTTATATCAAAAATGCAGAAAATGAACTAGTCTTCAGTCAACAGACAAAACCAATGAGGTGCATTTTCAACAAAAATCCACGAGATCTACAAATCCAGGTTGCAGTAAATCATCGAGAATCGACAAATTTATTTTCAACCAACTAACAAACTACGCTAATTAGAGTCTGTGAGCATTTAGAGTCTGTGAGTACTTAGAATCAGTGATATCCCCAAAATTGTGCACGAAAAGTTAAAATGAGACCTGGGCTGCCGTAAGTAGAAAGAAAACTTTAAAATCATTGTAAACAACGTTTAAAAGATAAATGTCAGATCGTTCTTTAATTATCGATAAAATGAGATCTTTAATTACTCAGATCATTCTTTATTTCTTGATAAAAATTGAAATTGTTTAAATTCAATCTTTGCTATTATTTCTTCAGCAACAAATTTCGTTTATGTTCAGATGCATTGATTCCCATATAAAGCAAATGTAATTTTTGTGATTTTGATTATATAAACTCTGCCATTATCAAACCCAGTTCAAGACCCTGAGATCCCAAATATTTTGATATTTGAATACTTGTTTTAAAATTGTTAATAAATCTTGTTTAATAGTTTTCACGTAATAGTTCTTTTCATTTAAAAACGCCACATAATTCACATCTTGAATTATTGTAATAAAGATGCAAGCTATGTATATAAATTATTACAATATATAATAAATCGTTTAGCAGACATTTGTCTTTATTTAATAACAAGCAAAATAAATTACAAGGTAAACACGTGGATCTTATTCAAACTAGACTAGTTTTCTCTATAAGATTAATTTATTTACCTCTACTTGAATTACAAATTTCTGTTACACTGACCACTTTAAAGAATTAAAATAATATATTAATGCCCATTGTAAACATTTCGAGAATTTAGACATCCATTCTTACATTATAATTCCACTTGAATATATTGCTTTTTGAAACAAGTCGTTATACCAAATAGTCAAATAACCAATAACACCGAAACAATATTTTTAGTTTTTCCGAGTTGTTACAGGGTGATCATAATTTAGTCTCGTTCACAATTTATTAGTTACCCATTAAATAATAGAGAACGCGGTGATTTAATATTTTTAGATCTAATTTTACATCTAATATAATAATAATTGTGTAAAAGCTTCAAGCGTAACCAACACATTAAATTACAAAATAAATTATATTTTATTTACATTTAAATAAGAAAAATTGTTTAATAAAATGAATCTTTTTGATGTGTGTTACGTTAGACAGCGGATTGAATTACTACTGAAAATAAGGGGGATATTTATGTACTATAATAAAAAATGAAGTCTATCGAGAAGGAAAAGTTGTGATCAAAGGTAACTTGATTTTTAAATTGTATATCACCATGTAGGAACAAGGAAAAACTAAAAATATTTTTCGGTGATAATTGTTATTTGACTATATGATATAACGACGTGTTTCAAAATTAATTTTATCACCCAATTCATTATTCAATTTAATCAATTCTTCTTGTAGTGAAAATCAATATTGGTTGTTTTTCAAGTGGTTATGTAAGTATGGGTATCTAAACTCTCGAAATGTTTACAATATGCATTAATACATACTTTTAATTCTTTAAAGTGGTCATTGTAACAGAAATTTGTAATTCAATTCGAGAAAAACTGTAAATATCCGGATTTGGTTAATTGGACAGCGGTTGACGCTAACGCTGCAATAAACATGTCAGAAATTTAGAGAGGAAAATAAAGTTACTTGCGTATAAAGTATTACGGTTTATAAGCTAGCTGGAGAACGCTGTTTTACTTATCCTCATAGTAGTACATTAATATATTTGAACAGATGTATAATTATGTTAAATTTGTGGGTTTAGTATTAATATTTTTATACCTTCCAGTACGTGTTATTTTCATCGTCTAAAAATGATACATACCACTGAACAAACTAAAACTAATTTTATACCACAAAGGCCGGAAGTGTACACACAACTAGGTCATGATTCTCAAACATGTTTCGAGTGGCATCTGCTTTAAATTTAATTTGTTTGAAAATGAAGCAGTTCATAAAAGCGTATCGGTGAAGTCTCTAGGCTGAATACCAACGACGCGCGTGAGCTGCATGAGCATCGCGCAGAACCAGAATCACGGATTGTGGTCAGCACGATATACGTACAGTTCCTTTTATAAGTTTTTAGTCTATAATGACTGCCTTCTAGACTCACCAAAATTATTAACAGATATTAATTCGTTATTATCCCGGAAGAACCACGGAACAACTGTAAATATTTCAAGAGATTGGAGGTTTAAATTATCTAATATAAATTGTCAGTTTTTAAAGTATACTAATTAGATAAATAAATAGACAAACTGACTATCGAGTTCGTCACCTGGTTTGTGTGGTATGTCGCTCTTCGGCTCTTACGTTTTTTTAATCACCAGACGAAAGCAACAAGGTTTGCAGGAACGTTGTGTGGTATTTAATTTAGCATTTATTTTTATCTATCTAAAGTTATATTGTTTCAACCTAGAAAAATTTCTTATAAGAACATCAGCATTAACATAACTAAAAAGTTTAACGAAAAAATATCTGAAAATTTATAATATAATTTAATAAATATACGGCCTGGATCAAAAAATTATTTTTTAACAAAAAAAAATTAAAATGCTACAAGCCAGGAGAACCTTGCTTTAAAATTTGATGCATGAGCGATATACAATATTATTAAAAACTATCCAACCTGAAGACGTCCTAAAAGAGGAAGAAACATCGATTAATTAATTTTTGTTACTAAACATTATAATAGTTTCCTCAAGGCTGTATATTTATTTATATGTATAACAAAAAGTATGTAACTTCGCACCTTCAAGGGTCGTATAAAATTTATGGCCATACATTACAATTTAGTCTTATTCCACAATTCTGTAACGTTTCTTCTAGAGCTTCGTTATGTAACACAGTGTTATATTTTCGTAAACCAAGAACATTTTTCTTGAACCAAAAATCGGGCGATTTATTCACCTACTTGTTCTTTTTCAATTGAATTGAATTTGACTGTTCTATTTTTTCCGTGTATAAGTACTTACCTGTTCCGTACTTTATTAAGTATTTTAATGTCTATCACATATTATGAACGCTGAAATGTCTTAAACGTGTTAATAACTTGTATATCTCTGAAGAAAATAATTACCGGAAGTGTGAATACATAAGCATGGATATAATTCCATCTGGACCTACGTATTTTCGCCTCATTTTTAGAAGATAGTTGTCTATCCTCCATCATATTGATTGTTTGCAATCAATCAAAATATCTGCCACTTGCTCACGCCTAGTTGTTATTGTACGGTGGAGACCTTATCACATTTACTCAACTTACTTTACAATTGTATAAGGGGAAGTCGTAACGGCTGTTATATTCAATGCTACGAAAATAAATTAATATAAATTTGATTTCACCTTAGCACCAAAACGTAACATGCTTGTTATGTATTACTTATCACAAAGCATTACATATAAGATGGAAATGAGTGTTTTATACAAAATTTTCGTAGCATTCCGGTATTTCAATCTAACCCCAGATCCTGACATTAAATTCACCGTATTCACAGAACTCACTTCTCTCAAGAAACACGTTTTTGTCAGAGTCATAATAATTCAAGAATAAAATACTCAATATCATACATTTATATATGCGCTGACATTTTACGAACTCGCTGGCTTAGTTTACGGGAGACAATATCTTTGATGTACGTTCGTGTGACATGGAGGAAATAAGGCAATCTTTATCCAGCTCTATGCGTGAATTCTTTGGTTTTTTATGTTGATTTCACTACCAGTTTTACTGCCGCATCATTCAAGTGATAAATTTCGTATGTGTTCGAAGAGAGTCAGTCGTAGAATTCATGCCAGGCGGGGTAACGTTATTATCTTTTGAATAAAGCATTATCGGGTTTCCAACCGGGTTAAATATTTATTAACAAACAACGTTTCGGTGACCGGCTCTGTCAGCTTCGTCATGGGATTCAATTAATTTAAACGTATAAACGCAAATAATAGTAATACAAGCAGCCACAATCCACCTACCGAAGATGGAATACCACGCCACCGAAACGTTGTATACTAATAATGCTTTATTCCTAATTTACACCGGGTTGGTTCTAGCTTTCTTTTTTTGTTATCTTTTTTTTATATATATTTCTGGCATTAATGGTTGTTTAAAACTAAGACACTTTTTATAAATAAGTTTTAATAAGAATATTAACCTATTACAAATATTACTTCAATTAAATGTAACCCTGGCTGTCTGTGTCTGTGAAAGCTTTATCTCTATAAATTCTTGAATGAAATATTTTCCTGCTATGCGTATTTTATTAGATATTTATAGGTCGAGATAGCAGCGGACGCGAATGGAGCATATTGAGGGATGTGAGGGGATGTATAGCGAAAATAAACATACGCGACAATTATCTAATGCGGTCAAGCTCTAATCGCAAACTGATTAAAATTGGCTATGCACGGAGACGGGGATAGCACCTGTGAAGAAGGTCACTAAACTATGGCGCCAATAAATGCGCCGTGGGATATAGGGTTGCCTCCAGTTAAGAAACACCCTATATATATTATAATATAATTTTTAACCTTTATTTAATATTTAAAGAGATTTAAATTTAATTTATTTTACAATTTAAACAAAATATATCACAATTAGAATATAAATTAAAATGTCATGATGGATATTTATCCAAATTGTCGACCGGACGAGGAATATAATCTGGAAGAGCGTCCGCCCTGTAAGTGGGATTCGATTCCTGGTCCGGTCGACATTTTTCCCTCCAGGTACTTACGGCTTGTAGCTTGTGAAAGCTTTATCACTATATATTCTTGACGTAAAATATAAACTAAATACGTGTATTGTTATTTACCGAAACACAGTACAATACCACTTGTAGATCTGGCAGGTTGGTATACTTCTTACGTGGGATTGGCCGAACTCTACAATGCCTCGTATTTCATGGCAAAAATGGTAACCCAGCTGGCCTATAGGTTCACGTCGGCAGGACAGTGCAAACGTTTCTCTAATTTATCAAAAACTAACTTCGCCAAAATGAATTTCTAAAATCTAAGTTCTTCATTAATTACTCAAAAATCACTAACTCCTCCGAACACCAACTTATAACATCTTAAAACCAAAATATAATTAAGTCTCCATAACCAACTTACGCATAACCTCCCCAAATCTCACCAAGATCTACTTGCTCTGCAAGTTCCCTTTACACCACATTTTACCGAAATTTCTCCCATTGGGTCTTGGATTCTGCTGTTTTTTTTACCCAATAGGAATCATATGTGCCCCCACAAATCTCTTTATTTTAATTAGTCACTCTCTCTACGAGTTGCAAACAACAAAATTCATGGCTAATACACATCCACGCTGCTGCCAATCTAGTAGAGAGTTTTGTCGGAACGTGCTAAAATCTTGTTTCCAAAGATTAGCCTGTCCAGACATTCACAATATTTTAATCTGCACAAAGGGATGATGCACAGGATTTGTTTTCGTTTCTGTGAGTAACTGGAAAGCGAGCATTGACCCCAGAGTCAAACCGAGAATATTAATTGCTCATGACATTTTCTTTCGGATAATAAATTAAATTACATAAACAATAAAATAAAATAACTACCATTCATTTATCCCGATTTGGTAGACTACACATACATCTAAAACGGTTTGGCAACTTATTTTGAGTTTATTAGGATTTTATCTCGATTCAATTTTCAAATAACCTTTCGGTTATAGCTCTTCCACATTGAAATTGTTTTTATTTTAATTCTGCTTGTCTACACTTCATTTTCATTAACTGCTAATTGATTGTTCCCTAGACTTACGATGTTTTCATTTCTTACTAATAATCTAATATTTTCATTCACTCTTTTAATTGCAAATATTCGCCTCCTAACTTGATTTATTTCAAAACATACTGTAATTAGACACATTGAAATCCAGCAGCAACTGGGCAGTATAAATGCAATTCATGTTGAAAGCCTCAAATACGGTTTAATTTATAGTCTGTTTTAAATGGCATGTCTTCTTGGAGGGGACCATTGATGCGACGAACGACTGATACAGCTCACTGAAAATTGTAGAATAACACATCTATTGTTCGGCTACGCTGCTTTATTCAAGCATTGTGATTGGTTGATTCAAGGTAACACCTCTCGTGAGAACTTACCTCCGTCGGTCTTATAATTTATAACACACTATAGTTTAACTCTACATTTAGTTATACACCGAAGCATTTAATTAATATCTTTTGGATTTCCATAGTTCTATTTAAGCTATTAAATATATTTTTTAGAAGTAGCCTGTAATAAATCAAATAGTTTGGATGTCAATTTTGTTAAAAAGTGTTCAGACTGAAGTGGTTTAAAATGTTTTGGGACATATCTGTAGAAATAATTAAACTGTGAAATTACTGAGTAACCGTGAATATGAGAAAAATATATCATCTTTATGGGCGTTGCAACGTTGTGAAAAAATCTAGACGAGGAATTATATAAAGACAAATATTCCAGAGATGTACTTCTTTCATAATGGCGTCAAGAGGCTAGTATCACTTAAGTATATTGTAACCAATTAGACGAGTATTTGATTTGTTTTTAGTATTTTATGTATAGACCTGTTCCATCTGTCATGCAGAAACGTGAATTATGATGGTTCATCATATATGTATTGTGTAGTTTCATTTCAATCTTGTTATTAACCTTCAATTCACTTTACATCACGTCAAGAGATTTTATTGAAATTGTGTGTTCTCACGAAATTGAATTAAAATTAGAACCTAAAAATACAATAAACCAATTCTACCTATTTCTTTTCATTTTGGACGTCGTCTTTAAATATTGTTAGTTATATATGCTGTATTTCATCGAGTAGGTACACTATAACATTTGGTTAAGTGTCACAGGTAAAATTACCAAACTGGGGCAAATATTGGAGCCACATTTCGAAAATGGCCATACTGCAAATTCCCTGGTGATTAGTCACAGTAAGCTACCAACAGATATCGTCAATGTTAGCAATGCACAAACACCAATAAACCATTGAGGATTGGAACGCCCTCAATCAGCGCATGTCAATCATTTGTACGAAGCATTTAATCCTCGTTGTCTCTGAAATTGATGCACCCAAATTATGAAATATAATTCACATACAAAATTTCCCAAATCAGGTGCGTAGTTTGAAACTGCAGTTCGTTTGTATGCTAAACTCAGTTATTGTGTGTGTGTATTAAATACAGATACTTACAAACATTTTTCGTCGCATGCCAAATATTGTAATTTGAAAACACGAGCTTTATTTAGAATCACCATAGCGCACATCTTCTGTATAATCAAAAATATCAAACCATACATAGAACGTCAAAGATATAATATAGGTGTGTTTTTTAATCATTTTACAATAACGGTCAATTATAGAATTGTGTTTTTTACAAAACTCATTTCTAAATTTTTATTTTGAAGTTCGCCGACAACGGTGTTGATACATTTGGTAAAGATATTATCAGCCATTCCGTTGTCTATATAGCAGAAATTATGAGAGAATGGAAGATGAAATAAAGAATTTAACGTTACCAACAGTCTTCATGAGAAGAAAAGTTGGAGAGCCAGGGCTGGGCACACGAACCATTCTGTTTATTCCTGAGAGTCTGCTACCCGAACATTTTAATTATATTTTTATAAACATGAGTTACATTTGAATCACTGAGTATAATTACTCTGAAAGGTGTGATTTACGTGTCGTTAAATTACTAAGCAATTTTCAGTGAAATAAAATCTAAATATATATTTACGTTATTAAACCATCATAAATACAATCACTATGCAGTTTCACTAAATCTAAAATAACTTTTGAACACTTTCAAATGTAGCACGCCCATTTGGAGTGTTCAGGAACGAATTTTGAACTATTTTTCAAAGCCTGGTGTGGTGACAAACAAAAGCGTTGAATACATGAATTACGAGTTTGGGAGATTTGCAGTGCGGATTACTAGTTAATATGACGTTCGAATATTTAAATGACCATATAGGTTTATAATGCTAATAACAATTAAGCTGCTGTATATGATCTCATTGTTCACAAATATGCAAATTGCCCTAAATTTGAAATTATATTATCTGTGTAATGTTCTCAATATGATTTATTAGAAAATTTAATTTAGGAATAATTATACGCCATACTTAAAATAAATTATGCAATGTCGCGTTTTTTTTGCAGGTTCTATCACACATGCTAAATATTAATTATAATGAGCAAATATTTTTATCGTGAGTCATTGTTCTGTACTATATATTTTCACATATAACAGTTTAATAATTTAAATGGAATGTGATCAGATATAGTGACACTTGAAGTTAAGCCAAGTTCCACTTGCACCTGTGAAGAAGCAACCAAGACAATAATGGCCGTGCTTATGCAGAACTAAGTGGCTACATCACTTAATGTGTCTTTTTAACAGACAACCAATTCACAGCTCACGAATTGTGTTAGAATCATGATGGTAATATTTAATTTTAACTTTTTATCAAAACCCTTCTTTGGACCGTCAAAATTTCTAATATTTCAAATATAATAAAATCAACTACAGGAAAACGATTGCTCTATTTTCTTATCTTTTATATTTTCATTTTTCTCAAAGAATTTTAGAATGAAAGCTAATAACTATGTCACTACATTAATAACAACAAAGTAATGACGTCTCAATACCAAGTCTCCCATGTGCTGAGCAATGGTAAAATTACATCAGTTTCAGCTATTTTGCAAATAAACCGAGCAATGGAGAACACAGGTTTTCCCGACGTAAATCCTGGATGAAGAGTTCTCGGGTTTCCAGTCGGGTGATGTAGTTTGTTGTCCACAACGTTTCTATGGCTGACACCGCCAGGTGAAGAAGACGGCGGTATCAAGCACAGAAACGTAGTGAACAACAAACTACATCACCCGACTGGAAACCAGAGAACTCTTCATACAAACTGAGAAATGTTTAGAGAAAAGCTTGCTACTTGGTGAAGTTTGGTCTTATTTTCGATACCAGATAACTTGAGGAAGATAGTGTCTACTATACAAGGACCCAAAGACAAATATAAACAACATAGACTGGACAAGTCGCCGCCAAATTTGAAGCAAATTGAAAACTCAGCCGCCATGTTTTATACTGTCTGGTGGGCGTTCCCCATCGTCTGCTAGCCTTGAACTCTGTCGCACAAATGACCTAAAACTAAATCTCTAAGGGCAATATATTTTAAGGGTTAAGTAAATATAACAAATTTAAGGCATAAAAAAATTTATTGACCTTTAAATAATATCAGTTTTGTATACAATTGCCTAATATTGCGTCCTCTTTCATCCATTGCTTTTTCTTTACACATATAACGAATTCTGAAATTAAAGTCATGTTTTAATAAATCCTTTATTAAAATTGAGTAGTGAGTTTCCTCACCAAATTAGGCCGAATCTATTAAATGGTCGAATTCACAAAATAAAATTTGTTTATGTCCCAACATCCGGAATACCCCCACATATAATTTTAATAGAAAATTCTTCTTTCATATTTGTGTTTCGTTATTCCTCAATACTTTTTCAGCAAGTGTAAATAATTTCACAACGTCTTTAGACGGGTTGATTAGCTTGTCTTTAAAGTCCTTTATCTTAATCAATCCAGTTTTTCTTTGAGAGCGAGGAGCAAGGAGAACCTCTAAACAACCTAAACACTTTAGTTTTTTTACCACCATCCTTACAACACTTTCTGAAATATATTCTACCACTTTTTCTGAATATAATGTTAATCTCTCATATTCAGGGATATAAACATGATCAAAATTGTGATCTGTAAAAGATTTAAAATTATTTTGGCACTTTTGGATGGTTCTATCTGCGTAATCAAAGATTTCCTACATGCTGCTCTGAACTGTAATGCATTTGGATTATTTCGATTTCCCCCACATCTTCGTATGCAAGAAAAGAAGAGTTCTAAATGGTCCTGGCTCATTCTCCTGCTTAATATAACTGGAGAATCGTTCCACACACAATTCTCTGCCAGTTGCCTCAAACTGAGAAGATCTAAAACAATCCCACACACACACCCATCTTCCTCCCTGACTAAACTCCCATCGTACAGCTTTAAATTCATAAAATACTGTACAGATCTTTCTATTGTGCTGCATATTGTCGCTCTATTACCTCTAAACACAGGAGTTTTTGTACCCTTGTTCATAACATTGCACGAATTCAACAAATCAAATGCTTTATCTGCCATTTTCATGAACTTACAAATTCAGACAAACCCAAGTCTCTACAAAAAATCATGGCATCTGCTACATAATTGCTTAGTGCCAATGCTACCTTCATTTTCTGTGCCTCCTACTGAATGTGTAGCCTCGTCATTCTATTTGCTACATGTAACCGTTCCTAGCCTAGAGCGACACAACAGCACCTCCAAAGCTTTTTTTTTGTCAAATGACGAGTGCAGTTAGTCGCTCTAGGCTCTTCTTAGCACCTGAAGAAAGGACAAGGATCCCAGAAACATTGTGCAGTATTTATATTATCACTTATTTTGTCTGTATTTGGCTATCTTTCTTTTTATTATTATTATGCTGATACTTACTTAAAATACGGTACTTCATGTGTTTTCGAACTACGATTATTACAATTGTAGGCTGAACACACGCTTAGCATGATTTATAATAACAAACAATTTATTTTAACACAAAAACTTCAAAACTTTCACCATCAGTAGCATAACACAAATCGGGTTTTAGGTGAAGTGGACCGACTAAAAAATGGCGGCCAGTGTTGTTTGTTGCTGCCACCCAGGGCGCTGTAACGCTGATATAGCCACTCTATTATGTTTATATATCTCTTTGCAAGGACCTGAGTTTTTATCAGGACCAGCGGCACTCTTCAGCATAGCATATGAAGTGGAAATTTTTTTATTATTATTTTGATGAGGAATTGAAGGGTGCAGACATTCTAATTTTTTTAACATCATTTGGATTTGGGAGGTGATTGGAACAATTTTTTGGAGCGTGTAAATGTAATCCAAGCGGCATTTTACTGTTTAAGCTTCGATTTTGAGCCAGATATGGGATAGGGTGGTTGTAGTATGACGGGAAATTGGAGAGGTGCATGCCTTGGCATTTTTGTTTTATGTTATGGAGGATGATTTCCGGGGAAAAGTATATTTAAATTTAGTTTTCCGTTCAATGGTACAAGGTGTGTGGACTTTTGGAAAGTTGCTCTTTATGTATCTGTGGCCGTAGTATGTACGGACGTTGCTGGACAGGGAGTAATTAAGACGTCTGTGGTGTTAGAATAGGTTGATGGATGGGTATAGGAAGTGAAGGGAAAGAAAGAAACGGAGGATTCATCTTTCCAGGTCTCTTAGTTATTGAAGGTGACGTTGTTGGAAGAAAGTAGAAACGATGCGGCAATAATCTATTACAGGGCGTATGAAGGTTTTGTACTTATGGATTTTATGATTACAGGAGCCTGTTCCGAAGCGTAAGCATTTGATAAGTTTAAATCTTTGGGTAAAGCGTTTTCAAAGTAGTTGGAAATTTGGGAAAACCCGAGGGTTTGGTTTAGGTGAATCCCGAAGTAGGTGGCTGAATGGGAGATTACTGTGTTCCAGATACCTATAGGGATGGGACGAGGTAATTTGAGATCGTGCTTGGAATTCGAACGGTGAAGTTTCCTGCTTCAGGTAGTGCTATGAGTACCTATTGTGAAGTTTTCCTCCATGTCTTCTTTAACTCACAACTTCAACTGTTTGCATCAGATTTCTCCTTATCAACTTAGTTCCTTGAATCACTTTTGTCGGATCAGGTTCAACTGACTCAATACTTTCTATGAATCTCCCTTGAAGGCGCGGAGAAGCGAAGGCCACTCGACAAACCCCTATTTCTTTGGGTTTGTGTCCAATCTGAGTTTAACATTCCGACATCCAAATTCAATTTGGGGTTATACGAAGTGTCACCACGTGCATATTTTTCTCCACACCGACCTTGGCAATATCAATATTCATTGTTAACTCACGTTTCGTACCCCGGTCAGTTCAAGTAAGTTAGTTGGGGAAGACTTTGCGCCCGGTATGAATAAAGTAATTAGTAAATACATAAAAGTACCCTTTCAAGATTTATCCTAATTATATTATCAAAACTTAGATTACCCTATGGCTACAATGTAATAGAGGATCATTGTCATTCGCCTACCGGAATCTCTTAACATTTCTATAAAAAAATCATTGAATAAAAATGAAAGTACGAAATATATATTTCCCGTTAGGGGCTGTTTGTTGTGGTTACTTCCGTATAATAAAGAGTGTCCCGTTGAAACCACCCACGTTTCAGAGGCCCAGGAAGAAAAAACTACGGTAGACATAATAGCAAAATTGCACCATATTCTGGAGCATCTCAAAGAATTTATGTAATAATTATCAGTACAGTTCTACATTTGTAGCACAAAGAATATCGAGTCAGTATTCAATTGTGTGCCATGTTCTTCGTAACAATACGCTGTTGCATATCAGTAGCAAATTGTTGTGGGTATGGTTTGTCGTTCGGCATCACAACGTGTAGTAAGCACACAGCGACTCAGTTTGTATGCTTACAAGGTGCAAATTCTGCAACACCTGATGTTGAAATGCTTCACATGTAAAAGTGTACTAATAATTATTACATAAATTATTTGAGATGCTCTAGCATAGGGTTCAATTTCATTGTCATACCTACTGGACTTTCTTTTCTTTGAAATGTGGTTTGAACGGGACACCCTGAATAATAGGAAGTGGTGATACGGAAGGGAGTTGACTAGGGTTATGGTTTAAGACAATCGCCTAGTGTGATGTAGAGCGTTTTGTAATTTGAGATGACAGCAAGAGGTACCCTTCTTTGGTTGCAGGTGGTATTTGCTGAATCAAGGTCCTGAGCCCGTGCCGGTACTGCCGGGGCCGCGGACTCGTATCTTGGGGCCGGTGTTGGTGGTGGAGGCGGCCGTGCCAGAGGACGCTGGCGTGTATCGCTGTGTGTCTGGGAACGCTGGTGGAGAGGCGAGTGCCGACCTGCGGCTCACCGTGACTGTGCCACTGCGCATAGAAGTGCAGCCACCTCGCCTCAGCGTGCACCTTGGCGGCCGCGCAGAGTTCCGCTGCGTTGATGCCAGCAGCTCCTCGCAGCAGCTCAGCGTCACCTGGTACAAGGACGCCCGTCCACTGCCAGGGCCCTCCAGACCTGTGGGGGAAGTGCTGGTCGTGCCCTCGGTGGGGCGCGAAGACCGCGGCATGTACCAGTGTGTCGTTAGGAGAGCCGAAGGAGAAACTGCACAGGCGGCGGCGGAACTACAGTTGGGCGGTAAGTAAGCATAATTAAAATTAATTCTTCAATTCTGTAACACCGGTAATGAGCGCATTAGATATTTTTATGACACAGCGCATGTAACAGAAATTCGATAATGAAGTATCTGTATCTGTTAATATAAGGGCTGTATAACTCATCATTTTATGAGCGAGATAAAAATAAACTGTCGGATTGATATATTTTTCTGGCATGTAACTCAGGCAATGGATTTTTAATTTTATTCAAAATTATTTTTATCATACTAAATATTTTTTGAAACCTACTAATCGAAAGTCTTGACACTTAACACAATCTAATTAATACAGAAATTCAAAATTATTAAATAAATTTTTATCAGATAAATTAATTATTAAGATGTTATATTTTTCAACTACAATTATGTTCACCTGATGTAAATTCCAAAGTATGGACGAAACACAATATTCTTCTATTTGAATTAACTTCAATGTCAATTTAACCAACGAAAAAATATAAATGAAGAAAATTGACCATAAGCCGATATTTATTTATAAAACATTAAAAGTTACAATAATCTAAAATACAGAACGTTTCATCCTTTAGTTGACGGACTACTTCAGACGTATATTATGCAATATTTAAAATAATCTGTAAATTAGGATGAAACTATTTTATAAAAAAAAATTGGACATTCATCGACTTCATTTCTACCATGGAAATTGATGGAGTGTGTAAATTTTCCTGTTAAATTTTTTTATCCTAATTTACAGGATATTTTAATTGTTTTAAAATACACATGACTAATTCCCTAAACTAAGGGATGAAACGTTATGTGTTTTAGCTTATTATAAATTTTAAAGTTTTATAAATAAATACTGGCTTCTGGCAAGTCATCAAAAAATAATTGTATACTTCTCATCCGTTCATGGACTCCATGTTTCTTACAGAAATTATTTCCTATTGCGTTTATTTTCATTTTAGGTGTATATTATCGTCCTCAACATGATTGTTTCTGAATCCGATTTTACCAAAGATATTTCCACATAATCACTTAGTCCATTTTGTGCCTAGATCCACTCTGCATGAATCGTAACATTTAGGTGAAATATTATTCAGTCACACCTATAGGTGAGCCCTGGGCTAAGGGACCCTGAGACACTGGCTTGCGTTCCCACCCTCTTTAAGTCGCGCCTTCTCCTTAACCTCGGCATCCTCTATAATATGCTGAGGCCAGTAACCCCAAGTAAAATAATATATAGGATACCAATTCAAGTTGAACTCAGGCTAAGGTAGTTGTGAATAAAAAGGGAAAGAAACTAAGGAAGTGTCAGTTTAAGAAATCACACAAGGGGTTCCATTAAATAGTAAAGACTGAATTAATTAAGGTATGTAAAAATGTCGACCGGATCGGAAATCGAACCCGAGGACCTCCCGAATACCGGGCGGCTGCTCTCACCACTGTCGACCTTTAGACCTCATGCGGTTCTCCTACGGGATTGAGGAATGTCGGACCGGATCTGAAGTCGATAGGGTTTATCAAAGTGATCAGCGTATTCGCCCAGTAAGCGGGATGTCTCGGGTTTGATTCCAGATCGACATTTTTCCATCCACATAACTTCCATTCATAAGCTTAACCTACGCCTTGAGACTTATATAAGCATTCTCTGTATATATCGTTGAATATAAATATAAGACTGTATTAATTTTAATGAGTAAAGTCCTCTGATCAAATCATTTAGTAGTAAGGTTTTTAACGCAGGTCATAAATCGCAATACTCGGCCTAACTATCGCTTACGATTTGGTTGAACAGTAACTTTAAAAACACTTTGAATAACTAAATCAGCTGTCATAAATCACTATTGATTTAGATATCATGAGTCTGACAAAAAGGAACAAATTAACTTTAAATCATAGAAAAAACAAAAACTAAACTATCGCAGTTAAATATCCTTGTCGTAATATCGTTAGACTAGTCCATTCTGCAATATATTTTGAATGAAAACTTGTAAATTATATTTCATTTCGCTCAAGACGTATTCAGTTTATATTAAATTCAGTCTATACAAATTTATAACCAGAAATGGAATAAATATGAAACTTCAACATATATATTTAGTAATGTCACAGTCTTGAGCTATGGGCCGTTCCAAATTGATAGGTTTGTCGTATGTTTGTATTGAAAAAGTCATGGATAAGCTAATATACAGAATCAGGTTAGATCAAAGATGTTTTAACGAAATCACATTCCTCATTAATCAATATTTTGGACAGCCGTCTACTTTTATTTCCAGTCAGATACAAAAAATAATAAAGAAGGGAAGACCATACATAAATATGAATATCCAAGATGGATTCCAAATGTAATTTCCTAACAGTCTAGGAAATATATTTCAATTGCCGACCTCCTGTGGCGTAGTGGAAAGCGTGACTGACTCGCATCGCAGAGGCCTGGACTTCGAATCCCGACGAGGGCATGGATTTTTGTGTGCGTGGGAGAAATTCACGTAAAAATCAGGTCTCCGACAAAGCAAAATGAGTTCCCTTAATTAGACACTAATAACCTGAGCTATTGATCCGACTGTAAATACATCAATAATAAAAAGAAACATTTCTCTAGCAAATAGTTTATAATTCAGAAAGTGAGAACATTTTTCCAACTACTTACGTAAAAAAAATTTCTGAATAGTACACTTCGGAACAGTAAAAGTTTCCTAAACTTGGTAATTATTGAGTATTGATGGACCCGCATTTATATCAGTTAGAGAGTCGGTGGTAGTAAGGCGGAAAAACAATGGATTCTGTTTCCGCAAACAGAAAAATGGCCGTACATAATATCAGGAGTTTGAAGCAGCTGTAACTTCACTATGAATTATCTCTCTCGAAAATTATTTGAAAGAATGAAAATATTTTTAACATATATATATATATATATATATATATATATAATATAATATTCATATTAATAACATTTAATTTAATTTAATGTATTTGGATTTATTCGTGCCACACGTCGTGGAAGCCATTATGTAATATACATAAATGATGGGCTTTTAATAAATGAAAAATTAACTTTACAAACAAACAAATTTTTTATGAATGTTTGAAACAATTACACAATTTACAAATAGAATTTATCTCATGGTCATTACTGGGTTTGATAATGGCAAATCATTTAAAATAATTAACGGCACAAATTCCAATTTAAAGATTTACTCGTCAATTGGAAAAAAGACGAAATTTACTTGTTGACGAACTTAAACTACAAAGATGGATTCTAATTTACAATTTTTATCAAAGGAAGAGAACGATATCTGACATCTATCTTTTAATCCGGTTTACATAATTTATTGTTTTACATTTGTACTCACGGCTGCATTCCAGGATACTTTTGACTTACGAAGCACTATGGCGGGTTTTTGCACAGCTTCTACTCAAACTTACAGATTCTAATTAATATTTTAGTTTTAAATCAGGAACCAGGAACCTCTTCTTCGTCGCTCCCTCCCTCGGTTGAGTTACTCACGGCTGTCCAGCTTAGCAGTTTTTTATAGCTCTGCTTGCGTAAATGTTTTGCCTATGAGCAGAACATTCATGACCCAATCACCACTGTTGGTCGATAATCCTCGTTACTTCTTTGCCAGTTTCCGATGAATATTTGAACTGGTCTCATCTATTTCAACTTAACCAAACTATCCAGCCAACTGATGCGAACTGCCTCCTCAATATTTTAATGCAACCTGTACTTGGCCCAACCGTCTACCCAACTCTTCAATATTTTAATGCGACCTGCACTGACCAAACCTTCCATGCAACTTAATGCGAACTGGCTCCTCATTATTTTAATGCGATCTGTACTTGACGAAACCGTCCACCCAACTGAATACTGCCTCGCAATTTTGAGCGCGCAGTGCTTCTTCCGACAAAGAAATGTACTCTGCTACATTGCTACATTGTTGTTTTGTGATCGGTATCGCCGTTAAGAATATGTTTCTCTAACAATTTATATTATCAAATTTACAATTAATGTGTTAATTAATTGGCATTACAGTATATCTATATATATGTGTATATATGTATATATATATATATATGTATATGTATATATATATATTAATGAGCAAAAGAAATAATTTATTAAATTGCCCCACGTTGTGGAACCAAAAACGTAATGATTAAAAGGAAAGCTAACTATTTAATGAATTAATTGACAAAATGATAACAATAAAGAAACTTTTAAATTACCAAAGATTAATTTAACAAGTGTTCATTTAGATTCTTTTTACAAATGATTTGCCCAGGGTTGGCACGCCGCATTCAATAATTTCAAAATTAACAAACAAATATTTTTTATTTATAATTGGTGGCGTTCAAAGTAAAATACAATCTTTTATATTTCACAAACAATCAAATTTAATTACTCTTCTTCTTAGGGACTTTAACTGGGTTTGATAAGTAAGAACAATCAAAATTATAAATTAAATAATTAACAATTCAACCAAATTATAACGAACGGAATACGAAATCTAACTAAAAATGAATAGAACGAAATCTGACTAATACCCTTAATTACCGTTTACAGAATTTAATTAGTTTGGTTTGTACTTAAAAATGTCCTGTTGGAACCAGACTTAGTTTTCGGAGCTTGGGGACACAATTCACCAAAAAGGCCATTAATCACTGATTCTACACATCATGGTCAAAACACACGGTTGTAGTTCTTGTATTATTCCTCCGGGAACTCGATCAGCCGCACCTCTGGTCAACAGTCGGACGTATTATTTGTCAATGCCTTTATGTGGAAAAATGTTATTTCGGTACTCGTATGTATCTGAACGTGGAGCTAAACTTTTTGTTTCAGATTTGTGATTTTTATAACGTGTCTCTCCGTCCAGACCTTTTTACTTGGATTTTTAAAACATATAAGTCTCTCAGTTGATTTTTTAAGCTTGAGCCACGCTGTTCGTACTTGTAAAGTATCCCTCTCTCGACCATAATTTCCGCCAGACTGCCTTCAGTCAGTCCTAACTGCTCGCAACACAGACCGCCAACAAAGAGCCTGCCGTCATTTTCGCCTTTAAGAATTTGTATCGCTAAACAATCCAATTAGTATTACAATATATATATATATATATATTACAAATATGTAATGAAATAATAATAAATTGTATTGTTGAATAAATGTATTGTTGAAAGAGAATATAAGATGCTCGGAATTTTAGCAGCGGACAGTCACTAAGATATTCAGAGTGTGTGTTTGAAGGTTCGAGAGTGTGTGGTAGTCGAATTCAGGAAAGTATTGGCTGAGTATCAAATTTTTTCTATTGAACATTTTCTACAGAAAAACTAAATGTGACCGAATGTATACAGCGAAGTAATAAGGCACACGTAAATATTATTCACCGCTGCATTTCTATAACGCCGCCCGATTTATAAAACTTTTCATATTTTTAATAGTTTTGTTATTGGTACAAAAAAATTTTATTCTAAATTTAAATTCATCATTTTATCGTTTTTGTAACTTCGTGAAATTTACAAATCACTGTCTTTATTCGAGGCCCTATAAGAAACCCTGAAATCATAAAATCCCAGGCATTTACTGAAAAATATAAATTCAATGACAATCAAATTTGCCAAATATAAAATCTTAGTTATCTCTTTAACATTTATAATTTCAACGTAAACTTCCTTTAATAAAAATAGTGTATATAACTATATATATATATATATATATATATATATATATTAAAACTGACAATTCTGCGTTTTTAGTTATTTGAACTTAGAAAAACATATTTTTCGCTTAGAAAGTACTGGTAAAGGAATATCGGATGCAGATTGTGTATAAAATCTGCTGATTATATGGCTTTTTTACGCATGCAATATTTTTTACATAATTATTAAACGCAAAAACAGAATCCATAATAAACTTTTGTGTGCACACTTGGATTGTACTCGTATATTCACTCGCGTTAACATAAACCGGAACAATAACCATAATGTACTGACCCATATTTGCATATGCATTATTGACTGCTCCAATGAAGCGGGTATCCCTAATTATAATATCTGCAAATTGTGGGAACTAGTAAGCTTAGGCTAGATTGCGATTAGAACACGATTATTTACTATCTTACTTAAGAAATTATGCATAAATGTATTAGACTTAGGAAGACATAAAGTACTCGAGTAGTGACATTTTCGCAATGTTTTTCTTCTATCAGTAGTTCGTGATAGTATTTTCAAGGTGAATAAAAAGATAGCCAATTCAGACAAAAAGGGTAATGTAAATACCACACACCGTTTCTGGGATCCTTGTCCCTTTCGTCTGGAGCTAAGAGGAGCCTTGAGCGACACAGACGTAAATATTTTCATTTTATTTTAAAGGTTGTTTTATATTTAACTATCTGGTAGGCCGGCGTTACTCGGGTTGCCATAATTAAACTCAGCGACATCTATAACCCCGGATTTGAATCCCAATATCAGTTGTATTAACGTTATTTTCTTGTAACGTCCTTCCATCCCCAACATCTTCCTATGTCGAAAGAGATTGAAATTGTACACCAAGAACATCCATATAAATATTATCAATCTCTTAGACCTCGACAACTATTTATCTGATACAAATATCAGCCGTTTAACATGTTTTAAGATTTCCACCCCGTCCACCACAACCCCTTGGGGTGTTAGACGTGTCTCACCGGTTAGAAAGTAGCACGTGTATACAATGTGGTGAAATTTGTTCCATGAATGTAGATTTGATGCGAATCATACTCAATTACATACATACATACACACACACACACGCACACGTAGCGGCAATTTATTTATCATATAAATCAATTTAGGACATTTTACAGACTCTTTATTAATTTAATATTGAAAGATACAACGTTTCGGTTAACTGAAAGAATACCTGACGAAGGTAGAATGTGTCTTAAAATGTCATAAATTGTTTTATTAATTCATAACAGACGTAATATTAAGGCTTGCTTAAATTATATTAATATGTAATATTAAAATATTTTGTGTAACAATAATTCTATTTAGCACAGATAAAACAATTTATTTTAATCTGTTAAATAATGTATCGTTTGTGTTTATTACTACGCATTAAATTGTTATGTTTTGCTTTAATTCATTGATTGCGATTTATTGTAATTATCTACAAATCACATAGCAATATCTGTATGTTGATGAAAATAAACCATTTGAGATGTGCAGAAAGTGAATTATTGCAATTCAATATTCCAAACTGATGCGCTCACTAATTGAAATATAATAAATATTTTACAGTTCATCATCTATCACGCTGTCTAGCACTTAACACAAAAATATAGAAAAGCTTTATTCCGTCAGGGATTCGGACGAAACACGGGAATTCGAAACTTTTAGGGCTTGCAATTGTTCTTAATAGGAACCCATGTCCGGAAACATATCGTTTCAAACCATTTCAAAACAGGTTACTATCGTGAGTAATTTTGTTTAAGTAAGTTGGTTATGCGTGACTCAGTAAATCACTCTTCTTACAGTTCAACCCATTAGAAAACAATACTAATTAAGCAAAAAGTAAACTTAATCATTTAACACAAACACGTTTCTTGGTTAAACTTAACAAATTGCATTTGTCTTCTTCAAAAGATTGCCACCATTCTGATTCACAAGTTAGGATAGATGTCGCACCCACCAACGTCGTAGCTTACATTTTACCTACTTATGATGTTCTGGAAACACGCTCCATCACACTTGGCGTCTTAAATATGTTATGCAGGAGTCACAATTCGTGCCAGAATTTCTTTCCCTGCTTCAACAGGAATCTCTTAAATCAAACTCTTCATACGACCCTACAAAGAAAAGTGCAAAGGAGACAAATGATTGTGTAGACTACGCGATCACCTCGGCCTATGCTAAATTTTTATAAGTATTAAATATAAATCAGCAATCAGAATAAATTGTAGTATATAAGCCTACGTGGTAGCTTAAAACATTATTTACATATTTTACATTATGTCATGATAAGATTCCCTCCAGTAAAGATACCTCCAGAATCAAGTTTACAGATGAGCTTTTCAGACTTCTTTTTACGTCATTTTCTAACAGGTTGCAATAAGGGATTTATGTGATTCGATATTCTTGAGATGATTAACACTTTTTTCGTTGGTAGTCTCCATTTCAGTGGGGATATTTAAGTCGACTTGTATCCGCTCGTTTTGACGTTCCGTGAAGCATTGACAATATTTTTGATTGCCATTGTTGGATTATTGTAGTATAGGACTTATTGACACAAACCTATAATTCAATCCAATAGCTATGACATTCTAGTAGTTACGGTTTTATAGAGCAGTGGATAGATTTCTAAGGACAGGCGTGACTTGCGTACATTTCTTTGTATTTCATGTCAATTTGTTTCGTTTTGTTAGTAAAATACACTTTCCAATCGAGCTTGTTATCCAGGTGTGGGCCCAAATATTTGACAGTAAATGATTGATGAATCTCTGTATTGTTTATAAAAATGGGTGGGTACGGATTTTTAAGTAATGTAAACGTCTCATGAGATGACGTTTTTTGTTAAATCTTCATGTTGTTTAATGGTATTATTACCTAATGAATTAAATTTTGAGAAAAGTGATGTATTGAGTCACACCAAACTAAATTACTGAAGCATAAGTGCTTGTGTTAAATATCTGTTTCAAAACGACACGTTTCACTCGTGCGTTCCTATTCAGGTTATGATCTACTCAGACGCATCTAGAAGTCCTAAACGTTTGTAAGGGGAATGTTCGAGCACCCTGAATACTATAGACACAACTACCGCATAATCTGAATTAATTGTTACACATTCGACTTCACTTTCATAATTCGATTTCTCAAACTTCCGAATTACTTAATATTCGAAATTTCGGAAAAGTGTTTAAAAATCAATTTCAATTTTTCTGTTCAATAATAATAATAATTTCAACCCCTTTCGGGAAAGAAGCACCTTTAGGGGTGGGGATAGAGGAGCGTTACTTAAAAGTAACGCGGAAACAACCTAGGCTGGCGACGAATCTGGCGTTGTGGAAGTCGCTGAGTTTAAATGTGACATTGAACTTGCCGGTTAAGGTGTATTTCAACCCCTAGGAGTGCAGATTGAAGGGGAAAATAATGTTCTTCATAGAAAATCTTAAACACGAACAGCGAATTCTACAGAAAGGGTACTGAGTATATTATTAGTGTCTAAGGGTACCAAGAAGATTTTTTACTCTCTCTATGCATCGGGAGTATTTTTTGCGCTCTTACGGTACTAAGAGCACTTTTTATAATTGGTATCGGGAGTATTTATGCTTCTTTAAATTTCACGGGGTGGGTGGAGGGTTCTGATAAAATTAGCATTCCCTCTGCATATTTATATTTAAGTTATATCACTTCTTGCTACAGCTAACTATATTTAATAATATTTTTTTTTGGAATTGACACTGAATTTTATGTTTGTTTCGAGGCAACAAAAAAATTTTAATCTGGGAAAATACCCGACAGGAAAATCTGGGTCAGGTGAAAGGTGTTATGTAGGTGTATGTAGGTGTGTCATGTTAAAGATAAAACATTTCTTACAGGTACACTATTATTTATTTCAAACAATTTAGTTAATAATTCATTTACATATATCCTCAGTGCTTGACGATGCTTCAATTAATTGAAATTAGTAATTTTTTACTTTTCTAAAATCTTTTTTTTTGTTTCAGTTTATATTTTTATTTTCAGTCTTCTTATCATCCATTAATATTTCAACACTCTTGATTTTTAAAGATAACAATGTCATTCACTTCAAATAAATATAAATACTGCGGTTAGACCAATAATGTTAATGTGATACGCGACCATGTGGCTTCCGCCTATCTCCCTTAAACGATTTAACCACTACGGTTGAGAGTTAAATTGTTCCCATTTCATAAATAGTACAATTACAGATCCTCAATCGATGTTTTGTTATAGTATACATCAGTTTGGAAACTTTTTATTTATTCAAAAGTAACAATACAACATGATTAAGCATTATAGTAAAAATACAACATTATTAAGCATTATAGCTTATACATACTTCGTATTTAATAATGAATATATACAAACTTCAACATTACGAAATTAACAATTAGATTACAATATAAACCCAGGATCACCATTAATATTTCAAGATTTAACAATAATTAATTTTCACTATTTTGCGCTTTATATTATTAAATAAATGCATATTTAATTTTTTTTTCACTTTTTAAAATTCTGGACAAGGATAACAACAATAATTAGGAGTTATGTAATTTTTTTGAAACGTTTTTAAAACAAAAAATTCAAATCTTTAATCTTTCAGCTTTAAGATGTCGAATTCTCAACACAATAAGACTGTTTTGTATTAAATATATAAATAAATAATAATATTAATAAATTTCATAATTATAAAAGATAAAAGCATCAAGGCAACCTAAAAATATTTATGTTATTTATGTTAAATTGTTTAAATTACTTTTATATAATTTCATTATACGTTATCCAAATCGTTCAACTATATTTTAAAATATTTTGTTCTAATAGTAAGTGGATATTCAAATAATTTACTTTTTCTGCTAATAAATCCAAGTTTTACTAGTGACTATGATTTCAAAACTCATTCTATAATTAAACATTACTCCTAAATCTCAAATAATTTTCACACTTTCCAAATTCCAATAATTATAAAATGAGTAATGATATATTTATATATATGTATATGTATATGTATATTCTGACTAATGAGACGTCTTAAAAATAAACAATAGCCAATTTTAAGTCAGAAAAAATATATTTATTTATGGAAAATTAAACCATTTCGGCCACGGCATTCAAGAGAGACTGACTATCAAAATTTTGTTAAACTTCGACCTCAAGAGTTCGCAAAGTTAGCGACGAAACGTAGTTTAATTTTCCATAAATAAATATATTTTTTTGTGACTTAAAATTGGCTGTTGTTTGTTTATAAATGGAGTAAATTTTTTAACATTTCTTCCACTCGTGAAAGAAACAGATTTACAACTAAACATTTTCTAAGTAATAATGATACATGTGATAGAATAAATAAATTTGCAAATTAATATTCGAATTGTGAACAATGCAAAAAGTTATTTGCTGGTTGGACACCTTACAATGGGAAGAGTTACTTTAGTTCAAAGCTACTAAGTGTCGAATATCAGCGACTGAACCAATTGTGTATAGCTTGTTGCGTTCGGGTAAAAGCGTAAATTTTTCTGACAAGGACATCATATCCAAATCAGAATACTCGTAAAAATAATCATTCTAATTCATAATTGTAGCTATAAACATTACCGTAGATACATAATAATGTCTTCTGTAGTGGATGCTGGGGTAATGATTCTCAACTCCTCGCCGCCTTCCAATGGCTGGTCGTGGAGAGCTCGATTGGTAACATTGCCCGAGGCGCCGAAGAAGGCCGTCGCCAGCAATTGGTCCGCATGCGCCGCGCGGGTAATTACGGACTAAGAGCGTCGACAGATGTCCCTTTGATGCGCCTGACGGATGAGTCTGCCGCTAATGAAACATCAAAAGTCTGACTGGCGCCGCTAATGGCGATGGGAAATGGGCGTAGTGCCACGATGGTACACATTGTGACGAATCTTTCCAGGTGATGGATAAAATTTCCCAGCGGCCGTCATAATTGTCAATATACGATATAACAACCAATAGGAATTTACCGAATTATTTTCCGGTTATTCAAGTTTATTCCAGAATTTGTGAAGATAAAAAGCTAATCAAACAACACTACGTTGGAATCAAACATGCTAAAAACAACTAATTTTGATAACTATTTGCCTGGTAAGATATCGATTTGACATAAGGAAACATTCTGAAAAATAAATCTACGAATGAATGACAACCACGGCTGGCACTTAATTGACGTATACACGATCTCATACAGTTTTTTTTAGTTTTCTAGTAACGTGAACGAGTTTTATATTAATTAAAAGAGAAATTACAAGAAGTGAGACATTTACAGAAAAACAAATAGAATTGAAAATTGAAAATATTTTTTTCACAAACGAATAACTGAGAGATAAGGATGAAACCTGCATTGCGAACAATAAAATAAAGATAGCTATGTTCGTCTTTTATGGTTATAATGGCAATTACCTTATTATTAATACATGCCAATAATAGACAATAAAGAAATTCAACTTAATATAATTTAACATGTTCCTGCCCATATGTTACCAATAAAGATTTTAAAAATGAAATATATAACTTTACAAATGCATTAGTGGATAGTCAAAGGTTATAAAAAAAGACAAGAAATATCAATGATAAATAGTATAAAAGATTTATGATTACACATCATGTATTAAAATATTATAAATATTACGTAATATATCCGTGTTAGTTGTAACATTAAGAGAGAGAAATTAATCTGGACTTATTTGGTAATTATCCCAGTTAAAAGTATGGTTGTTGTCTAAAATGTGTTTGGTAATTGTTATTGGCCTTTATTAATAATTTATACTTTATATAATATACATTGCGTAATTCTCAGAAACCTACCTTTCTACAATTACTGTGAACAAAGTAAATTATTAATGGATAGATTCTCGCAAAAGTCCGTGCCCAACTTTTTCTCGACTTTATACGTTCCAAGGATGGTAACGTCACATAATCGTGAAACGGAATCCGAGCATAAAACGGAAAAGAACAAATGAAAAATAAATTAATTCAATAATATATTCTGTCGCAGTTAATGGACGATTCGGTAAACTCCGTACGGAATATCAGTATAAACGAAAAATAATGTCTGTGATTTAATTTCCGTGTCAATGTGTATTTAAAAAAAGTTATATATTTGTAAAATTTCATGGAGAATTTAAGCATTTCTAGGAACTCTGTTAAAGAATAATTCTTGGGGCAACTCTTGTGCCTAGAATTATAATTCAATTTTTTTCTAAATTTACTAATCTTACTTTAAAATCGAAATTTACTTTCTCTTCTGACCAACTTCGCTAACTAAACATCGTCCACCGAAATTTCAAATAAACTGCTTCAACATCTTTTACTTACTGTTCCCCTCTTATGCGACTTCACACTTCACCCATCAAACTTCTATATATATATATATTGTAATAACTGATTAAAATGGCGTCTAAATAAAAGGATTATTAAAGGTGAACAATTAAACAAATTTTATTAATGAAGTTTTAGATACAATATAAAATTTTACACAATAATATTTAAAATCTCAGGGTCTTTACTGGGTTTGATAAATGGGTGACTTGAATTTAAATTTACTAACAAAACAATTAAAGAAAAGAAATAATTAAAGAAAAGAAATAATTGAAGAACGATCTGACGTATCTTAAAGAAATGGTTTACAAATAAATTTAGAGTTCAATAAGGAACGTAGGTTTTCCCGGTGTAGTTGCTGAATGAAGTTCTCTCGGGATTCCAACCGGGTAGCGTAGTTATGTAAACACAACGTTTCGATGGCTTGCACCGCCATCTTCTTCATCTGAAGAAGATGGCGGTGCAAGCCATCGAAACGTTGTGTTTACATAACTACGCTACCCGGTTGGAATCCCGAGAGAACTTCATTCAAATTTAGAGTTCTTTTACTTACGGCCGACCAGGTCTCAATTTTGGGGTTTTCTGTGCACACGTTTTTGGGGATATCACTGAATTTAAATTTGTTACAAAACACTTGTCGAAATTTGGGTCTCTCTTCTGGAAACTGGAAACTGCAACTCCTTCCGGATTAATGGTTAGATGGATTGTTACAATTTATTAGGTTACTGCTTGTAGCTGTACAATGGATTTTACAGTCCAAAACTTTCTTACTCAATTTAACTTGTAACCTTTCCGTTTCGCTCCTCCTCGCTGACTGTGTCTCTTCGTCTCGTAGAATTTGTACTGCGTATATCTCAACAATGGTTCTATTGACTCGCCGCCCGCTTTGTCGCGGTGTATGCTTTATATAGTCTAATAATGAGTCCTTTACTTTGCAATTATAACAATGGATTAATTACTAATTACTACAATATATATATTGCAATCTTAGTTCCCTTTCATTTGATTTTCGTGATATATACTTGTGTCTTGCCTTAGTGTCTTTCTTTTTGACGATCATCTTGGACGGCTTGAAGTGCTTTGATGTCGAAGTGCGTCCTCGGATGATTTTCCGACACATCACTTAAGTTTTGATCCGACAGACATATCTTCTATATTTTTCACAATTATTTTTGTTCTTCTAATAATCTAAATATAGTATAAATAAATACACAAAGGGCCCTGAGTCAGAAAATTATGATTATTTTTTGGTTTGATTTTTATATAAAATTATTAAACCTGAAGGGTGCCTAAAAATTTGTTAACAAACATAATTAAAACAGCTATCATTTTCTCACTCAATACCGTATATTTATATTATATATATTTTCCATTATTAATCTAAATAGAGTTTAATACTGTAAGTAAATAAAAATAATTAAATAAAAATTCAAATAAATTATAAATTTGTAATTACGAATTTTTATATTATCCTTGATTTCGATCATATAGTACGTGTAACTGTTTCCAAAATAACTATACAAGAATGTCTCAAACCCATCAGCACGTTCTTTCGTTTTGTTGCATCGACGTATATATTTTCTAAAAAACACGACACCCCTACGCTGAGGGAATGCGTAAAACGTATAGTGATTACATTTAGCTGAGATCTCGAGTCACCCTCGTTGGGTGGAACTGAAGCGACATGCTTTGTGGCTAGGATGAATTCAGAAAATGTCCAACGTTCCGGTCCCAGCGGAGAGGAGCTCTATCCTCCAGAAAGATGTAATCTTCTTAATTTTCATTCGTATAAGGAACAAGCGAGTTTTGCAGCGTTCGGAGAATTTCTCCTCGTAACTGTATTTTCATCAAAAAAGAAAACTTCATTAACATTTTTTTAGAGTTAAGGCAAAAAATATCTTTCGTACCTTGTTCCGTGTTATACGAGAATTTTGTATTCTACTATTTCGCATTATTTTAAATAATGATTAAACGCTAATAAATCATACCATTCTGAAATAACTTATATTAAATGTTTTGGAGCAAATAAAAAAAAATTCTACATCCTTGTCTTGTCATTTGCACGATGAGCGTGTAGTAGTTATAGGCGGTATGGTTTGTATGTTGCGATTCGATTTATTGAGTCCATTAGTCCTCTAATGATGAAATAAGATATGTCAAAGCATCATTGAATAATCTTCTTCTAATAAACAAAGTAGACTGTTTGTCTCTACACCCGTGGAGCAAATTTGACCAAATTTTGATCTTTTGAAACACTGAGGGTAAGACACGTCTGCTATCCTCAAGGGCGGTGATTGACGAGAGTGGAAATTTTAAAAAATTGTGATAGAAAAAATGTATTTTCGTGGAATAAATATTTTAATGGGTCAATCAGATTGATAGTGTTTCTTCCTATATTCTTACTGTATAATTTCTACATTTTCGGGGAGGAGGTGGAGAGTCGTTACACAAAAATAACTCGAAAACAATCGTGATTGGTGTCAAATCAGTGATTGGATGTCGCTGAGCTTAATTATTACATTCAAGTTGTCGTTTAACCGCCAAGGGCGGGGGATGGAAATTTTCGAGCAAATTAAAACGGCCGATAAATTCAGTCGAAAGAAAATGTTTCGGGGTCAATCAGATATGTAGCGTTTCTCCAGATTTTGTGTATATTTTCAACCTCTTTCGAAATGTGAGGGGACCACCTTTTGGGGCGTGGGAGGAGGTGTGTTACGTAAAAATAACACAAAAAGCAACCGAGATTGGTGTCTAATCCGAATGATGTTTCTGAGTTTAATAAAAACCCGGGCATGCAGCAAGTAGATAATATAATACAACAATGAAGTATGAAAATACAAAAGTGAGAAAGAAAAGACAACACAACCCCACATATCTTTACGAATATTACGTAAAATGTATATACAAGAAATTATAAAGTAAATGCACATATGAAGAAATGTACAAAATAGACAAATTGTAAAAAGGAATTAAAATTAAAATAGGAAAATAAATAAGTGAAAAAGGATTATTACCTAAGCGAGAAGAAACTAAATCTTTACAGCAAATATTGAAATCCAGTTCTACAGACGCAATATAATTATTTGTTTTATTTAATCATTCGGCATCATTATGCATAATCATCTGTATATAAAAATAATTAGTAGCATAATTGTACATCTCTTATATCCTATTGTACAAAAACATTTTTCGAAAATATTTGGTTTGTCTGTGCTTTGTGTATTTACTATTAATGCCGTAAAAAAATTAGAAATATGTAACTATGAACTGGACTAGGGACTAAAGCCAATTACAGCAGCCTTTTATTGTAAATATTTTTATCGTACGCTAATTAGTTCAGGGCACCGTTGTGACATTTTTATATTGTTCGGCCAGTTTATTCATTTAACTAGAATTATTATCTTTTTTCTTCAGGTGACCTGTGTGTCAGGCCGTTCATTGTCGTTATATTCATTGAATTTTATTGATTTAAGTCCAATAGTAACTAAAATAATATATATATATATATATATATATATATATATATAGTCACTATTTACTAAGACTAACGGCTTCCCGCTTTCTCCAATGTTTCAAACAAACACGAATATGGATCTTACTTCATTATACGAGTAGTTCATTTAGTGTTGTTCTTAGATTATACATAATTACATAACATTTTGCTAAACTTTTGAACAGGTTCAAATTGTTGGTAATTGGCGGTCCCAATGGCAAGAAAACGATTTCAAACCATTATCAGTTTGTTTAAAAATGAAAAACTCCTCAGGTGATCCCTTTTTATCTTTTGAAGAGAATTAACTTTCTTGATACAGAATCAGGAGGCATTAAATAATAATATTTATTTCTGTAGGAGCATTCGTTTGCGTGTCCTCTGAACAATCCACGTTTTATCCAGTCGAACGACTTTTCTTGGACTTTTTCTGAATTGTGTTCAGTGCCTGATCATTACCAATACTTGTGGTGGTTTAGCTTTCAATAATGGCACTTTGTTAAATTCTCTATCACCATGTCACTGACGTAAGATTTGATGTGGATCCTCTATCATGAACATCTTGCAACAACAGGATAGTACAGAGGATTTGTGAAAGAAAAATTGTAATCAATTCAAATATTTAATTTTTTTTATTTTACGTCTTTTTTTGAAATAATAAATAAATTATTGACCTTATGCAGACACATTATTTTTTATAGCGTAACGACGTTTCTATACATGTCAGTTTTTTTCAGGTATTAATAATTGCTAAAATCTCGTTGGTGTTACGTGAATTGTGTGCCTCAGACCCCTTTTCAAAAACTTTGGGAACTTATTAACATTTTAATTAGTTTGTTATAATAATTTGAATAATACCGGAAGAAAATACGAAAATGTATCGAAACGTCGTTACGCAATAATTAAAAAATAATGCGTCTGTATGAGGTCAGTAATTGATTTATTAATTCAAATATTTATTTACAGAGGCAAATTAAGTGTGTAAAAGCTGGTGAATTATTACCCTAGTTAACATTTCCATACATTTCCTCATCCTCCCTTTCAGTCCCTTTCCTATGCTAGAGCGGAGTTGCCACTATGTGGATTACCCTATAGATAACCTTCTTCTTAGTTGGATACCTTAGGAACAACTGCGAGGGATGTTCACTCGCAGGCAGAACCTTTTAGGAGAGACGGAGGGGTCTATCTTAGGGGATGCCTTTTCATCTCTCCGTTTTTGAACTAAGGTTACCACAAGCCGAGGCACCTCGGCCTGTTTTCAGAGGTGGCATACGGTAAGAGTTGTTCGCTGTCCCCATTGGAACAGTCGGTCAGCTGTCTCATAAACTGTTCGAGGCACGGAGAAGGGAATTCTGCGTCCCTACAGCAAATCCCTCTCCCACCATCGGAAGGGCGTGGGACAAGTACCAAATGCCCGGCCTACCTGATGCAGGTTTTCTAGAGTTTGTCCTGCATCACTTTTAGGCGATCCGGGTAGGATCCTTAAAATATAAGCCGGGGGCACTAGTTAACCCATGGTTTCCTTCCTTTACCCTTTCCGCATTCCACCTTTCAGATCCCTTCCTATTCTATTAAAAGGGAGTATCCACCACGTAGTTTACCCTTATGTAGCCTGTTACTCTAAAAAATATATTAAACAGTTTTCAATTTCTTCAATCTACGCCACTTAAAAGTTTCTTAGGGGGAGTAGCTATGTCTCGTTACACCCCATAACTCCATAACTTATCCCACTTCAGAACAGTTTTACGATTTTTTTTTCTTTATAACTATGTATTCCGTATAAATAGAAAAACAAAGAGTAAAATCTTGTTATAAGGACACAAAACATGAAAGCCTATTTTCACTATTCCCGAAGCACGAGATTATATACGAGTATATACTCCAATTAACAGTCTGTATTGCCTATAGTTCTTTTCAAATGGAGTTCGATTTGATCTTGACGCTCTTCCTTGTGCCATCGAATCAAATTCGTGTGACGTCACATATTACTGTCCACGCATCGACAGTTAGGGTTTGTTATCATTCATTATTGACGATGTGCCGACGTTTGTCTAATTCTCGGTTCTCATTCGCTGACAACCATGGCTCCCATTTGAAAACTATTATAGTGTTAGATTTCATCTGCAAAGCAACTGCGGATAATATATACCGCATATCCGGAAAACACGCTCAGAAAATAGACGTGTAGCTTGGTTGATGAATATAACAAAGGACTCAGCTTTTGACTACTCACTTTTCCCTTTCAAACCAATGGAAATTTATATTTATAACCTCGTTCCTCGAAAACATTTCTATTAATTTCTCTTTCCGTAAACAAGTTACAAAATAATGTCATTGTGCGGTAAGTAAAACATTCTGTTCAAGGCAAATACATTATTCTCCAAACAGAGATTCGAAATGTCGCAGTAAATAAATTACGTCGCAGGAATGTCCCTGGAGTAAATTGAATTCTAGGTGATTTAATCAGGCGCAAGAGGCTGTCCGGAAGAGCGGTAATCAGACCTAATAATTTCCAAAAAAAGTTAGGCATCTGTAGAAAAAGGGCGGAGATTGAAGAATGCACAGGAAGCGAGGGAGTTTTCAAATTAGAAGAGGGTTGAATGCAGAATTAAATAAAAGGCAATATGGGTTTTTCATTTCTGGGAGATGAAACGAAATCAAAGTCCTTGCAAATATAAAGTCGGAGAAATATTACAGAAAGAGAAATCAGTAATGCAATAAACTTAAATTAAGTTTATTAATAACTCAAATAAAGTCATATTCGGCAGTCGGAATAATTTATGAGATCATAAAACACTACAATGTATTATTTTTTAAAACATGTTCCAATCAGATAAGATCAATGTATTATGTAACTTTACAGTAAAAGAATTCTGACAGTTAAATGAGACCATAATTCAACAAGGGGAGACCTGAAAACTGTCATTTACTCATCAGATGTATTTCTTCCTTACAGTGAAAGTAATCAAGGTAATTAAAATTATAAATATCGCAACAATCGCAATTGTGAGTTATGCATGCTATAGTACTCGCAGTTTAGTCTCCTTCTTTGCAAGTGCTACCCTCTCCCAGCGCGCTACCGATCAGTATCAGTATTGACTGCGTTAGATAGTTGCAGTGTATGTGTTTATTCAGCGCTGCATTCCATCCCATCCCTCGATCTGCGCCACATGCCTTCACGGCTGACTCGTGCTGTAGTAGGTTAGAAAATTTGATCATGGACAGTAGTTAAGTGGCCACTGAGACATTATTTGAAAATAATAATAATTATGGGAAAACCGTAAGTAATTATGCCAAAATATTATTATTCTGAGTAGGTTGTCCTCTATTGCTTACATATTCAATGTCAGTTAATTTTTTAATTATATTGTTGTATTATAAAAGAGTATTATTCTGATTTTGGTGTGTTGAAAGAAGCTTGTTTGGTTTTGCAGACGCGCCTCCAGTGTTGCTGTACAGTTTTATTGAGCAAACCCTTCAGCCAGGTCCCGCTGTTTCCCTCAAGTGCAGCGCAGCTGGGAACCCAACACCGCAAATTGCCTGGACGCTGGATGGCTTCCCTCTGCCCAGCAACGGCAGGTATGAGACTACTCCACTGTAAAACTCAAACCAATTTTACGTGTTATTCGGGTTTATAATCCTTTTCGAAGAGTGGAAAATACAGTATTACTGATTAGCTCATCATGAGATAGTCAGAAACCAGAAAGAGGGCCCGTCACTCAAAAAAAATGTTTGTACTAAATAGAACATGGGTAATATTTAATAAGTTGTTTATAAAAAGTAAATGTTTACTAGAATTAAAAATTAAATAATAGACCAATCAAGCATTTAAAAATCAATCATTTTCGTCTCTACATGTTTATAAATCAGGAACCTTTAACCCACAAATATTTAAATCCTTATATTCAAATTCAAAATTTCATTACTACTGAAGTAAATAATCTGCTGATTAAATTAACAAACAACATTTACACCATATAAGATTAATCACACACACAAACACAACTATATTGTCACTCAAAACGTTTTATTTCTGAAAAACTGAATATGAGGGTTTAACGAGAAAAATGAGATTGTCAGTCGAAATAAAATATGTAGTTTCCACATTACATAAAATAATGAGCTTACTCAGAAAATATTTATTACTTCAGCCACTTTTCACGTCTCCAAACCACAAGTAAATCTGGTTGTCACTTGCCAGCCGATTGTAGTCTTTGCCTGTCGGAACTTCTCCAAGACATAGACCCCGATGGATTTGGAAAGTATTCGTCCGATAATGCGAAAGTTCCATTTTACATAAAAGTAATAATATTTAATTAATTATATTTTTCACATTAAATCTATCAAAACTTAGAGAAAAAGTTTGTAGCAACGATGCGGGTAAACTTTAAAATTCTGAAATATTCTATTTACAGAATTGATCGTTTTCTACATATGATTGTTTTATTTCATCTCAGTGTTTTCTACAGCGGTCATATCTTCGTTTATAGGTGGGTCAAATTAATTGACTATATTTTTTAGTCCTAACTAGATTCCCCACGAAGCAATCAGATATGTATAGTTGCCAATCATCCAAGGACTCCTCCTTACCACGAATATTTCTTGCGGTATTTACAACAAACGTAATTGACGTACACCAATAGGATCGAAGCAGGAAGCATCAAAATGGTCTTGAAGAGGGAGAATAAGAAATCTACCTCTCTTCTTATAAATTCATGTTCCACAAGCCGAGACATCGAGGTCGTGCTCGAGTATCGTAGGCACCGAAGTCGCACACGCGTGGCTACAGTAAAAATTGTCAGTGGAGCAGTCGGCTAACTGCCTCCGAACGTGGTCGCTGCATGCTGTTGGAAATACTGCGTCCCCAAATCAAACCCTGTTTCCAGCCATTGGGCCTGCGTGAGTGAATTGCTTCACTCTGTTCCTTAGGGACGGTTGGTGAGTTGACAACTTGGTGCGAGTTAGTTTCCCACCAATCGTACACAACCGTTAATGCGACGAGTACCGAAGTCCCGGCTTACTACGGTTTTCTCTGCCTGACCTTTTGGCGACTGCAAGGTAGGGTCCTTAAATCATAGCCTGGGTCACTTTTTTAATCCTTGGCTGCTTTGATCTCCCTACCGCGCTTCACTTTTGCTATTAAATGGGAAAGACCACAACGTGATCTCAGCTAGCCCGTTTTTTGGAAGAAAACACGAAGCGTCTTATTCCAAAATAGCTATTGATAGAAGTATAAAACAAATATCAGTTTCTCATCGCCGTACACGCGTAAAATAAATTTATTATACCCCTTGATTAAATTTATTATTATTTAGCGGAATTCAGCCGCATTCCATTTTTTTCCGCTCAGTACAGCAAAACCCTTGCATATTTTTATCTGTGTCTCTAATTTTACTCATCGACGTACACTGCAGTAATACGTACAGTAATTATGGGAACTGAAGTATATGCACCATTTATTCGGTTTTTTTTAAATTTGATGATTATTATTCCAATTTAAATTTTTCTATATTTTTATTTCGACAACAATTATGGTCCAAAGACTTCTGCTATTCGATATTATACTTCAAATTACCTTTCAATTTACTTGTTTCAATTTTCAAATTAAAAGTTGTTAGCGTTTTTGACTTTATTGCACAAATTCTAATGGATTATAAGCAATATTTTGATTTCAACGAAATTAGTATTCTGTCGCTTAAAGATGCAACTGTGGTTCTTCGTGTTTTTAAAGAAAAAATTCTGTTATTGTCATCAAACTGAATAAACGAGAATTTCACAACTTAATGACGTTGACTATTTTTTAATTTATTATATTTGAGCGATGGTTTTAATCAGGAAATAACCAAATGATTCTAATTACCCATCCGTGATATTTCTTTTTAATTTTGGTTTGACCAGTGCAGGTTTCAATCCATTCTAGTTACATTTTATTAAAGCAAAAATGCCTCCGGTGCAGAATTTTCGTCCGTTACCATTGGCCCGAGTGTCCAATTAATCATAAACGGAAGTTTCCCGGACACGGCCTCACGTTGTTTAATCGAGGTCGTGCTCTCAACGGAACTCTCAATCACTGGAATCAATACAATGTCCCTATTCGAAAGCACACTCGTGCGCCTGTGAAGTCTACTTTTTTGTGATTTTTTACTGCCTCCGTGCATCACAAGCAACGTCAGAATTGTTCAATTAATTTAGCAATGTTTGTAAGCTGCTCCTTATGTACTTGCAGTAGCATTTATTATAAGGCAAAATTCGCAAAATATTTCTGTTTCGTATTGATAACACAACTGCCTAATTATCTAACCTTGTCTAAAGCGAATTGACATCTCAGTTGTGGATGACCATGTTTTCCGTAGGCAACGAAGACGTGTAATGAGATTAATGTAAGCAAAAAACACCAATGGGTGCTTTGTGTATGGAGGGTTGCATACATTCAGCAGTTTTACTCGGATTTTGTGACATCACAACAACTGACTGCCAAAAGTTCGCGAAAGTAGAGAATTTAATAGAATTTCATGCAAGGTATCTTACCATTAGTAATTTAACAAAATTACTTCATAGGATAAATATATTAACAAATTGAAACAGAATTTAATTTACAACCAAAACAAATAATATTCGTTACGTCTCAGTAATTCTTAGTTACTGTTATATGATGCAAAATAATGTTCACTCCGGCAGTATTAATAGTGAAACGCTGGTTAAATAAGATTCGTTTAATCAGGCGATGTTAGGCTGTGCAATCACTACCAAAATAACAGAGCTTCTACGTGAGATTATTCACATGAACAGAAAAATAAAATACTACACTCAATTATTTGCCATAAAAATAGGTAAAACTAACAGTTTATGGTGTTCGTCTTTGCCAAAGTCCTGAGACCTCATTCACTGCAAGACCGTCACAGGAGGCACTTCGTTCCTTTCATCACTCCTCAAAGGCCAACGCGAAATTTGTTCCGCCAGAGTCTGTCAAATTTGCCGCAAGACCACGTGGCATTGATAGCTGCTCACGCACTTCGCCAACTCAGTAAAATTTAGTAGAACGCTACCCAGACGGCATCGTCCAGCTACCCGCACACGCACCTCGCCAAATCAGCAATGTCAAATAGTCGTCCAGTTGTCGCCGCATACACTTCGCCAACTCAGATGGAGGATTATGGCAGCCTGTCCGTATTGGAATCACCCAGGATCACTTCTTATACCTGTGACTTTACCAAAATTTCTGTAATTCAAAACATGACTGGGCTACGTTCCATCACCTTACTGGTCTGGTTCAGGCAGAAGACTACCCGTCAAGTGATCTCAGACCCAATTTGGTATACGAGAATGCTAACGTGGGCCATTTAAATTTAATTTAATTGCCCTCCGTGTAAATCAGTGATTCCAAATGTGGTCTATGTCATAGGCGTCGACTACAAACTGCAAGGGTTCCATGTAAGAGAAAAAAAATTGGGGGTTCACGAGATATAAATGGATGATCCACGAGAATGGATGATCCACGAGAATGGATCCCATCTAAGCAGGTCGTGACGGTAACTTTGGCTTTACATAAATTGAATAATTCACATAAGATAGTACAAATTTACTGTCTTTTATTTAATTCAATCCTGTGATTATTTATGTATTGAAACAGAATATTTCGAAAAATGTTATATTCTGGTCCGATGATTACACTTAGTTTGACCGATATAGCAGGTTATTGTTTATCTTAGGAAGTCCCAAGTAAAGTAATGAATTCTCGTGACATTTTAATATTTATTTTATTAAATTTTTTTGTTACTTTTTCGCCAGTAATCTAATTTTTTTATTTGTATTAATATTTAATAAAACTTTATATTCTGTGAACTCTTCGGTACCAATATTCTAGTAAAAAAAACTAGACTCAACGTTCCGTTCGCAACTTTTCGTATTTTCCGACCAAATTAAAAAAAAACAGTTCTCCATAATAAAATAAGGAATATTGCGTTTGGAGCGGTGGTTCACTACAATCTTCTCATGCCACCTGCGTTGCAACGGTTCAGAAAATCAAAGCGGTAACTTCTGGTCCCCGGCATAGTACTTCGTAGTCACTACTTCATGTTATGTATTTACGTTGATAATTTTTTTATATTCATTTATTTACAGTCGCATCAACAGCTCTGGTTATTAGCGACAGTATGGGAACTCATTTTTCCTTGTCGGGGAACTGATTTGACGAGAGTTACTCTCACGCACACGCACCAGCATAGGTTTCTGTCCGGTTTTCCAAGCGTTAAGAAACTCTCGAGGGGTGAACGGGGGTGAAATATTAAAACATGCTAAAATTGCCCATTTTCTCTCCTACAGAATTCATTCGATTGCAATTAAACTTTGGTGAGTTGTTGCGCGTACCCCCGCGTAGGTTTGGGTCGGCCTTTCGAAGCGTTAGACAGCTCCCAAGGGGTGAACGGGGATGAAATTTAAAAACATGCTATAACGGCCGACACTATTGTTGATTTGTTACTTTTTTGGATCTTTGTGTTGAATACTTTCTATCAAAATGTATTTAGTGTATAATTTCAACCGCTTAAAGCGCCAATAATGGAGGGGTGTAGGGACGTTACAAGAAAATAACGCGAAATTTACCCAGATTCGAGTCAAATCGTGGTTATGGATGTCGCTGAGTTTATTTATGACAACCTGGGCATCGCGCGGGGGTAGGCGGGGGTCTTATGGACTGGGCGGAGGGTGAAATTTTGAAACAATGTAACCGGTCGATTTTTGCGTCGAATAAATACTTTTCGTTTATCTCACAGAATTAATGGTGGAAATTTTCGAATATGTTAAAAAAGACGATATATTCATCGAATGAAACTTTTTCGGGGTCAATAAGTTCAATCACTTTCGGTGTGGGAGGCGAGCACATTTAGGGATAGGGAACGAGGTGCGTTAGATAAAAATAACGGAAAAGCAACCGAGTTTGGAGTTAACTCGGGGGTTATGTATATACAACAACCCGGGCAACGCCAGCACACAGTTAGTAATGGATAAATAAACTATAGTTCATTATGACGTATTATTATGAAGTACTGAGACAAAATTAATGTTAGCAATTGAAGATGTCGAAATTAAAACCCAGTTTGAATAATACTGGTTCTTGGATACAAACACACTTACTCTTAAAATAACTGATGAGTCTTTAGCACCTAATACTAATATACCCCCAGAATCAGTTTAACTATAGTAGAATTTCAGAATACCTGGAAGAATTAATATTCACCAATCATTCTTTAAATATAAAAGACCAAATCGTTATCTCTAGGGTTCTAACCAGTTATTCCAAGATTATCCACCTTCACCTAATCACTAATAAGATAGCCTCACCTCTGTTCCCAATGCAACACCATCATTAACATCAAGCAGGAAATTTTATCAATAACTAAACCCACATTAGGAAGCCTCAACGGGATTGACGAGTTCCCCCTATGCAAAAAAAAAACTTTTTTAAAAGACAAACCTTTATTGTGAAATCTTGTGTAAGCCAATGTATGGTCGCTAACGATCATTTGTATTTGATGGAACTTAAAATCAAATAAATTCTCATAATCCTTTATGTGAAATTACAGAACCATGACCATGATTGAGATGTTAGAATTTGCTAGAGTAATAAGTAAATATTTGAGTGTTTTCGATGTGAAGTTAGATTACCGTAAAGTCAATATGCAACAAAATTCAAAACCTGTTACAAACTTTTATTAAAACGCAATTTTCGTACACACCAACGTTTTTTTGTTTTTTTTATTCAAGCAAACTTTTGATTCATATTTGTTGAACAAAAATTGCTTGTCTCATTTAGTCAAAAACGTGACGCAGTTTTAAATTAACTTATTTTTGCTCAAGCCGTATACTTTATTTGCGGTCGTCGCTATCGTGACGGAGGAACCGGAAAACCTAGATCCTTAATGAGACGGAGACTATACTCAACACTAACTATGGAATGAGGATGACCACGGTGCTTTTCTATTGCACAAAGTTTCTCTGAGGCAATATAGGAAATCAATAACGTTCGATAAAATCAAATAATTCACATATTTGTACATAATATGGCCAGGAATGACAGGAAATAAGAGAAACAAGGAGAAGAGTACAAGTGACAAAGAACTCTTGCTTACCTACAAAGAACCTCCTTACCAAAACACCATTGTATTTAGCTATATTACAGTATCTGGCGCAAAGATGAATGCAGTATCACGCTTAGGACTTGGGATTTTCTCATTAAAAGAAGACCTAGTGGGAGGTATTATTTTGGAAAAGGTAAATTTTTAATCGGAAGCCTTTAGCATTAAAAGGGAAATGTTCAATACTTTAATTATTCAAAAATAATTCAGTCTTTCTCATTGTATAAAATGAATAAAATCTTTTGGGGCTTCTAACCGAGTGAAAATGTGTATGCGCGACGTTTCGACGACGTTCACATTCATCATCTTCTAGCAAGTGAAGTCACCAAGAATATTTTATTCACCTTAATTATTCCTCCAAAGAGTCGTGTAACTTAGCTTAGTAGTAGGGATTTCTAATCATTTAATGTCCCATATGGTTGGAGAAAGTATTTTCTCGTTAACTGGCTAAACTGGCCCGACACGTCTCTACGGCTACGAATCAGTTGCCAATTCCTAAGAACTGCTATACAGTCACCGTACGCTATGATCGACAGAAATCTACGATCTTCCTTCATCTCAACTGTCATAAACCGAGAAATTTATAGACATTGGCAATTCAGTACGAATCATAAATATTTTTGTAACATTTAACCATATTTTGAGGTATGAAGATATATGTATTTGAAAAATATTATAGTTAACTAATTTTGGACAAGATCAATAGAGGTATTGTTGAAAATGTTCACGTAATCTCTGATAAAAAAACATGTTAAAATATAATTATGCTACACTGTAATAAAATGTTATTAAGGTTGCAATCTGCAGGCATTAAACTTTAGTCTAATTTGAATAATCTTTCCGTATTATAATAATAAACGATAATTTTACTCATCATAGGATTTGATAAAAATGAGAATTTATCTCATTTACGCAACAAAGCCGAGGAGAATTCTACTGACTTACCCGACTTCAAATATCCAATTAAAAATTGAATCAATATTTTAATTAGCGAATAGCAACTTCAGAGAATTCATATCTGACGCAATAACACGAATAGACTTATTGATTAAATTGCTTAGATTCTCTTTGGCGCCTGTAATTACGGTTTTCCTTTAATCAATTTGTGCCAGCACACGGTAGTTCTACGTTTAATCATCCTGTGATTTGTATTGCACATAGATTCAAATATTTAAATCAACAGTGCATGATCCGCTAAGGCAACTATTAAAGAAACCACAGTTGAATTCAGATTTCTATTGAATAAAATTATTTCACTTCAAAGTCACAAATTCAAATATAAATTACGTCATTTATTGAAATTATCAGTAAACTGCATGTTACTATAAAATGCACTGGAATATACGTTTCTAAAAATATATCCATAAAAATATATTTATTAATTTACTGAAATCTGTTTTATATTATTTTACTCTTGCCTGGTCCGAGGACCACATAATGTGTTAGTCTCTATCAGTACCTTTTCCAACTTTGGTATAATGCACTCACAGAGATTTGCGTTTTTTCCAACAAATTTTAAACCAGATTGATAGTAGAGTTGGATGGCATCGTTAACTAAGATATCGCCAATATTTCGATATAGTTGATGCAACGTTGCGTCTTAAGATTACTAATCATTAATAATTCTTCTGACACCGCCTACTACACTTCAACACACATAATATTACTGACATATTTTAACATACGTATGCAAATCCACAACTTTTATGTACAATCTCAAAATAAATAATATCCCGTTCGAAGAACAAACTGGACAATTTCACAATAAGTCTTATGCCAGGGTCCCGTGGGGGTAATGTCTGTCTCATTAACTCTTCAAGCCAATTGTTTTACCACGTACACCATATTTTACCATACCGTTTCTGATGGCGGCAAGTTCAGCGGGACCCAGTGACGGGTTTTTGTTTGTAATTTGTCGTCATCAAGCGACGCACAGGTTTACCACATAGCATGCAATACAAAAATTAATTAGATGGATCAAATATATTAACCAAACAAGAATTCATTTAAATCCAAAATAAACACTTATTGCTGACTACGGAAAAAAATAATTGGAATACAGACATATCTCCTCTCGCAGACGTAATAATACATTCTTATCTCACCCATAAAAAAAAACAGCATTTTCCTTGCCAAGGGGGCAACAATGTCCAGCCCCGATGTTTATAAACCTGGCTTGATTGATTGTTAAAAATAAATAAAACTCTCACCAGAAATTTAACAATATGTTATCTTTATATTTTTAAAATGCAGTAATTCATATTTATTGACAAATTATTCCGTCGTAAAATTAAAAGATAAATACCAATTACAGCGGTATAGCATGTCCGCTTGCGGCAACCGATTTCAGTACACCAAGGAGGTTAGTATCACATTCATATTTGTTTACCACACGTAAAAAATAACAAGATCAAAAAAAAAATATTAAAACCACAAAACAAAGTAAATTTAGGAACGGTGACTGGCGTAAAATAACACATTTATAACAATATTTATAATTCATCAATATCATTAAACTTTACAAATATCACTTCACTTTTCATTAATCCAGAATAATTTTACTGGCAGGCTGTACTTCTCGTCCGGTACCAATGATTAAAATAAAATAAAAATTGTGCAGTGTGAGAACTGCAACTATTATATCAAATATGCTATCCCGTACTAATAAGTATTAATTTTTCATAGATTTATGAATTCATCGACTAATGCTAGAAATTTGGAGCTACACTTATTTACATTAATTTTTAAGAATACAATCTTATTAGCTTTCTTTACACAATGTCTATGCTCTCCTTATTTTGGAAATTACTTAGATAAATGTCTTCGCACAAATCGGATATTATTTTAACTACCGAGTGCACATATTGATTTTTAAGGCTTGGCACATTTTATCTCACATTTTCATTCACACTTTGAATCTCCTTTTGCTGCTTTCTCGGAAAATTCAAACGACACAGACAGGTTACAATGTGACTACAGTTTGTACTTACAAAAATTAAAATGGCTGAAGTTCGTTTTCAAATCCAGGTTTCTCTTGGCGGGATTAGTCCTAACTGTTTTCCAAAATTCAGACTGTTTGTGCGTAAAATGGAAGGGCCTCCATCTCGTTATTCGTTAAAAATATTCTTGTGCGACAGCTATAATGATGTTGAACAAATGAGAACCGACCATCCATATTCGAGTCAACTTCACTTGCTTCATAATTGTGCAAGGTAGGTTTTGGAGTGTCAGCCGTAACCACTCATTATTTTGTTTTGCTGGATTAAAACGGGGGCGTTATTTTCAAAGCGACTTTGACTAGAGAAGCGCGGAGAGTCGCCATTGTGAGGCGCGATATCTGCGACCTTAACACTGTGCGCTGTGCACCTATTATTATAGCCACGTTTTTAGTCCACTGAGGGGAAACACAAGAAGGCTCCGACCGCACAAAAGCCACATTAAAAGCCCTCGGCATTTCGACTGCCGCTCCACTTTGTTTGTGCAAGAATCGTTCCATCTGAAGAAGAAAAAGAAACTTGTCGACACCGTTAAGTAGTTTCGGAATCAAGGGACACAATATAGACCTACTGAAAAAAAAATGTGGGAAGTTCGAACAGACGTGTGGTGGACGTCGGGGAAGGAAATGTTTAATTGTTCGTGTTTATTTCCATTGAAGCGAGATAAACCCAGAAACCTTACAATGCGTATTACGCTTACTTCCACGTACAGCCGAAAGAAAACTTACGAAATACAAAAACTCGAATCCAAACATTAGGAAGATGTGAAAATAAAATTTATATTTAGGGTGGATATTAGTTGCGTTACATTAAAAAATTATTTTATGAATATATTTCACCAAAAATTGACCAGTTGGAAAATTAAATAAAATCTGTGGGAGTTTTAACGTTTTCCATTACCTTGAAGTTGGTTCCGAACAGAAGCCATTACGTTTATATTCGTAGAGGATCGCAGAAGCTGGAAAAATGAAGACAAACTTTCGTTTGAATAATTGCACGGATGCATTATTTGTAAAGTTCGATTATAAGCGACCTACCTATTAACGGATTCAACCCTCAAGCTTATTCGAATTGTATAACACTTTGACAGTTTGTTAATCTTTTCGCGGGAATCACTTTCTAAAGCGAGCAAGATAGTCTCTCAGAACGGTTATATTATTGTTTATTACTCCCCTACTTTTATTATAATATTATTGACGTTTCAGATAAACGTTATAAATACCACCCTGTAAGTAAAAAATATTTTATTATAGAATTTATAACATACCAAAAAAACAAGGTATCATTCCTGATTGGGACGTCTTCAGGTGAACAATCAAATTCAGTTAAAAAAATTTAATGAAATTTAATATTAACAAATTTATTAAGTCTTCTCGGGCTTCTAACCGAGTAAATAATTGTATTTGCAACGTTTCGGTGACGTTCACACTATTGTTAGAATACAAAGGCAGCGAACGTCATCGAAACGTCGCAAATACAACTGCTTACTCGGTTAGAAGCCCGAGAAGACTATTCATTCTAAACACCGAGAAAGACTACATTCTTTATTAATAAATTTCCCTATAAACATTATAACTGAATTTAATATTAATTATACACCTGAAAAGGTCCAAATTAAATTAGGGGTAAAACGTTGTTTTCAATTGATATGTTTTTAATTATAATATTAATAATTTCTGACTAATAATTCACACATTTTTTTGAAAAGCAGTCATATTATAATTGTGATTTCAGATTAATATAGTCTTCACATTTACTACTCAATGAAAACCTAAATAATTAATCACAGAGCTCATAATTTCACTTTCGTCACTTTCCGAATTTTGAAATGGCAGAATAGTGTAGTGCATACATTAAAACATAGCGTATTTCTCCAATTCACTTCTCCGTCTAGTTAAAATTTTTAAAGACACTGTACTCTCTTATAAATTGTATTTCTGACTTCATATAACCGTGTAGTTTAGTCGGCCAGCTGCCTCCTAAACTGGTCGAGATACGGAGAAGGTAATTCTGCGTCCCCACAGCAAACCCAATTCCTGTTATTGAAAGGTCAACGGACAGTTATCTAAAGGTAAGGCTTGATGCAGGTTTTCTAGGGTCTTATCCTGTAGGCAAATTCAGGGAAGGATCCTTAATCCGGGTACCCTACTTAACCCTTTGGTACCTTGCTCATCCCTTTATCATCATCCCCTTTAAAATTTGCTTTCTATGCTATTAATGAATTATTTCATGTAACCTGTCACCTCAAAAAGAAAAAAAATAATATCATACTATGAGCAACGGCTGATGAGGTTTAATTAACTAATTCCTTATAATTTAAATATATTTCTATTGCATTAAAAAATAAGATATTGTATTTATTCTATATCACTTTCTAGGACGACATTCGAAGTATTAATGATGGAATGAGAATTAATTATTTACAGTTAGGCCTATTTATTTATACGTGCATTAAACTTTATTCCGAGAATTGTTTTAAGCGTATAAACACTTCTCCAGACATAACAAATTTTGTTTTTTGTCGGAATAATTATATTCGAGATCAATTGTTTCCATGCAAGCATCCATTTCGCGTCGATTAAGCTCCGAAATAAATAGGATATTTTGTGACGTCATTGGTATGATATTTTGTAGTTAGTCGATGGGAAAAATAAAATTATTTTATTGCTTTTTAACGTGTCTATGAGACGTCTAGAATGCGATGTCTCTCAGATGGACTTTTGAAACCCAACTTTCTTTTATGTTTAGCCTTACTTATTAATTCATCATTATCTAAACCAAAACAGATGCAATTTTAATAAGTACTCGTCTAAATTACTGTAAAAGATCACGCGAATCCCAAACTTGTTTGTGTTCAATTATTCAAATTGGGAATAAAATTGCACATGAGCCTTTTGAAACGAAAAACCAAAATTTGTGACTTAACTACTTCTATTACTTGTTACAAAACCCGGCAAAATCGTTCATAGCAATCTATAACTTCAAAATAATAATTTCATAATTTAATTATGAGTCATGATGTAATAAAAAATGTAATTATATAACTATTATGTACATAAACACAGCATAAAATATACATTTATTTTTATCATAATAAAATGATTTATTTTACACCATCTTCAAAGTAGAAACCATAAAATACGGCTACATTCTCAAACTTTCACATATAAAATACGTACAACTGAATTGCTTTCTATATTATAGGACGCAATTGCTTATTTAGTACTATTACATTATTGAAATGAAGTAATTGATTGGTCTTCTTTCGCATGTTATTATGTTTACGTTTCAGATCTCTGATAAATCTTTGCGTCTGCTGTCGAAAATTGTAAAAAGTTAAAAATACTTATTTTGTTTAGAAAGTTTACCGTGTTCATGGAAATAAGAATGACTGTTAATTCCTCATTAAAACAATTACAATTCTGCGAGTTTTCCCATTCACGTTCGAAAGTATAACTTGTAAACTGTTCACATAAATGTGTAACAGAGTTGGACAGAGATATAACGACGGATTGCGCATGTTTGCTTCATGGCCGCACGCAGTTGTTAATGGATTTTAAATTGCTATAATTGCTGTCACAGCGGCTGAGTGGCTGCTCTGTCACATTTCCTAGCTTATAACACACTGTACGTAAACACAAAGCTCTCCGAAGATCTCGGAATTAAATGAATCATTTTTAAAACAATTATCCATTCGATAATTTAATTTAACCTAAATAGAGCAGGGTTTTTTCATGTAATTATTCACCAAAATAATTTCCTTGCTGAAGGCTCCGGCATATAAGGTTACGAAAGATGCCTGGTCTAACTGGTTTAGTTGCTGCTTTAATTAAACAAAAACTATCCAAAAACTCTCTCTTGAATATGGTCCACTAATGCTTCAACACTCCTCTTAAAGACAATCATTTTATGCAACTGAAAAAAAAAACATTTTTCGGCTGTAAGAATTTAACCTTCGAACATGTTGTTTCTATAGTGCACGTCAAATTTCTTGGCGGCCCAGTTTAGTGTCTTTCTGTGTAGGTGCTACCCGTGTGCAGCCAATCAGCTTACGTATGACCGCATTAGACTGTGCATCATTATTCCGCGCTGCCTCCACTCCCCTCCCACAATCTGCGCCACCTGCTTTCGTTCATGACTACTGCTACAGTTGCCTTAACCCATGCAGCTATTGTAAATTTAGTTAATTTACAGTAAAATTGTTATAACGTCAAAAATTTGTCCAGTCAAAAACAGTTCTCTTATTTTGGATATTTATGATGCGAATTGTTAAAGTGAGAACAAGAAAGGTAAATGAAAATTTGAATTCGGAAACCGTGAAGCTAGACTCCTTGTAATTGGAGGAGCTATTGTATTTTACACCGAATAAAAGTCGAATATGCCCTCCTCACCAGAGGCGTAGTTTTCTTACATTCAAGAAGGGGAGCACAGTTTTTCTGACTGTGTACAATGTGACAATAGATTATCTCGTCATCCGTCGTCATGGATTTTGTGAAGCCCTATAATCTTTTTTTTTTGGAGTAACAGGCTAAATGAGGGTGGGGGAAACGCATCGGAAGCATGTAAGATCATAGGAACGGATTTGAAAGGGGGATGCGGAAGGGTAGCCAAGGTTTAACTAAGTCCCCCGGGCTATACTATAAAAGGATCCTACCCTGCATTCGCCTAAAAAACCTGCATCCGGTAGATCGGGCAGTAGGTACTTGTCCTACGCCATTCCGCTTACGGGAAAGGGTTTGCTGTGGGGACGCAGCATTCCCTTCTCCGTGCCTTGACCAGTTTCGGAGGCAGCTGGCCGAATGTTCCAATGTGGCCAGCGAACAATTCTTACCGTATGTCAAAGGTCGGCGACCCAGGAACATACACCTCTCAATACAGGCCCACGTGGGAACCTTTGTTCAAGTAACCAGAGAAAGGAGGAGATATAATTTCAATTAAATATCCGCCCAGTATAATATAGTCTGCAAGCGAGTGATTTTCTGAATTCTGGACAAAGTTGTAAACGAGTAAAAGAAAACATCAAATTGTACCTATCACCAAATCTCTTACTTTTTTCTATAATGGTTTCCAAATGGGAGCATTTCTGGCTGTCAGCGGATAATAGGAGCCAAACGTTATCAAGTCGTCAATTATAAACTGACAGTAGCTTCGTAGGCAATAACAAGTGACAACGGAGCACGGATTTGATTCGACGGTACAAGGATGAGCTTAAAGGTCAAATCGTCTCGCTTTTGAAAATAACTAAAGGATATGTAAATTGATAATGATATCTTCTGAGCATATTGTATTTGTGTGTTGTTAATCTTTCCGTGCCCCATGCTTTCGACAGGTCACATTTATGACCGTCCTTATTCCTTATTGCCTTCGTAACCGTTGTCCTTAAGTTGTCCTTTTATTCCATTAAGGATTTTTTTTACTTTTTCATTCCTTTCATCGTTGTGATTATTCCTGTCCTACATGACGTCTTAATTCTTGGCACCAAAATTATGTGCCTTTGTGAACATCTGTTATTACACACGAATCATAAGGAATTCAATATTAGTACACACATCGAAGCCAGATTAAAGTTCTTTGAAAAATAAATTAGAAAAACAAACAAATGAATTTAATACGATAATTAAGTGGTTTTTCAGTATGCAATGGTATATTTACTGGAAATGTTCAAGAATCGACATACCGTTGCTATTATCAGGAACGATCAAAAACTAAAATAGTTTTATAGACTATACATAAATAGTGATATGAAGAATTTAAAGTGTACAATTATTAAAGTGTAGAATTAAATGTCTATTAAATTTTTGCTTGCGGCTTTCAGTGTCCGTTACCTCAATGACTGCATTAACCACCCACTTTCTGTTTTCAAACAAATATAAGTAAATGCATGATACTGTATTGCATTTTTGCATCTTATACCTTCTTCTTCAAATATATTAATTAACATGTTAAATATGTCTTTCACGTCTAATGCCGTTATTTTTATTCATCTTTTCTCTCACTACTTCCGTTCATTTTTCACTAATATCTTCTTTTAACGTTTGTCTACAGATAAATTTTTACTTTCCAGTTAATCATAAAGCATATTGTCATATGTGGAGAGAGATTATAATAATGAAATTCAACGCCTATAAATGCCAACGACCATTCAAGAAAGAACTGTGATATTTTGTGTCTTGTGAAGTGTAGGGTTTAGAATTGTACATGCTGATAGGAAACCAAATACCTCAGCAGACATCAGACGCCTGGGGCAGTTTCAGATTGGCTTGTTGCCATCTCAATCCCATTTCAAAGCTTATTTCTCTGTCACGCGAATCTCATATATTTGAATTTAATAAATTCCGAAGGGTCCACCGCCATATTACAATTCTCTGCCGGATGAAACCATGGAGCCCGAAACACCACGTTAAATAATGACGATCACGATATTGGAATTCTATATGCCTGGTCGGAGCTTCATGTCAATTGAGCGTTAAAGAATTTAATAACAAGAGATATCTGCTAAAAAAAAGTTGACGATAAAAATTAACAAAAAAAATTAAAAATTGCATTCATGCTGAAGATTTTTCCGCTACTGACAAATATTTCGGAGGAAATTTTATGCATTCCTAATAATATGCCATAGAAAACCGAAACAAAACTTGAATTAATTTATATTGCGTTATTTTTAAGCACATTTATCAGTACTCTTGTTCTGAAGCGAGCTCATAGAGTATGGAAGAGAATTTATTTGAGTTACAGTGCAATCGACATCGTGGGAACTGCCCTACAATAGCATAGGAAGAGACAAAAAAAAGGATTCAAAAGGAGTATAAAGAATCTCCCCGGCATTCACCTTAATGTGTAGCAGGAAAATCAAGGCTCGTCAAACATACTTAACCAGCCGATATTTTAGTCGGATAATTATTTTCTGGGTCAAAGATAGAAGTGATATTTGGGGAAAATTTCAACCGCTTAAGGTACGGGAAGCGAGTACTCTTAGGGGACGGGTGGAATGGTGTTACAAGAAAATAACGCGAATACAACCGAGATTGGAGTCAAATCCGGGGTTATGGATGTCGCTGATTTTAATTATGACATAGGGCGGAGGTGGAAATATTCAACATGCTAAAACGTCCTATATTTGCGTCTGATAAATATTTTTAAGTCAAATGCTGGGTTAGGGGTGTCGCTGAATTTAATTATTATATTCAACTTGCCGTTTAATCCCCAGGTGCGGTGATAGACGGGTGTGAAAATATTCAAACATGCTAAAACGGCGGAAAAATATTTTATGTGGTCCATTAGATTAATAGTACTTCTACCGATGGCATCGGTGTATAATTTCAACCCCTTTCGGAATAGGAGGGAGCAACCTTATGGGTGGTGCTGGTGGGGTATTACATAAATGTAAAGTAAAAAATAACCGAGATTGGAATCGAATCCATGGTTACGGATATTGTTAATTATGACTTTCAATTTGCAGGTTCAGTTTTACTTTTAATCCTATGGCAAGGGGTGACAGGGGAAAACAATTTGCATATGTTCAGCATACTAATATATTCCCGTGGAGCAAAATTGACCAAATTTTGTACAAGTGTTTCTTTAGAACCGGAAACCAACACTATCGGGGTAAGACTCGACTACTACTTTCAGAAGCGGGTTTGGACGGGGGTGGGATTTTTCAAACATCCTATATTTCTTTCAGATTGTTAGATTTTCAAAATTGTGCTGTAAAATTAATAAATAAATTTCTCTATTTGTAATTGATTCATTTAAGTGTAGCAGAGCAATTCCATTACAATTATTATTGTTTTGACATAAAGCACTTTTAATTACGTAACATTAGCCATTAATGCTATTATTCAAATTAACTATATATTCCGCACTTTCTTGAAAGTAAGTCTGTAGTATTATATGCAGTTTAATAATTGTACTGATGAATCAAGAAAGTCTTTTGAGCCATAGAATTATTCCTTCAGTAATCCAATTTTTATGCATAATATGACGTTTATTATTAATTTCAACGGAGTCCTGTCAACAATAATAGATTTTGTGTTTTTGAATATTTCTAATCCCACGTCATGCGGTGTAGTGGACAGCATCATTACCTCGCAAAACATAGGTCCCAGGTTCAAATACCTGCTCGGGAATGAATGTTGTGTGTCAAAAAAATGTAAAAAGATGAGAAAGTGCTAATGACGAACAGCTGTTGATGTGACTAAAAATAAAATATTTCGAAAACTTCTAATATTTTCGACTCATTATTAAACATATTAACTGTTCAAAGCGACCTAGATTGTCGCCGATAATTTAGATTAAGTTGATTGTTAACAGCCTGGATGTTATTGAAATGACTGAAGAAAGTGAAAATAATTCCACCTGATCCTCCATTCAACATTTTCGATCACAAGCAACAAACCAAAGAAATTATCTTTTAAGTATTGCGGAGTTGCTATGACCTAGAAATGTTTTTCGCATAAATTAATTTGTTATTTTCTTAAGGCCGGAATCCTGTAATTAATTTATTTTTGTTTCTAAAATTCAAACTAACAATATTGTTTACGTTCGATTTTACACTATGGATGTAATTGATTCCTTTGCAACATTCGAACGAATAAATAACCTGGCATCACCGGGCTATCAGCTAGTATATTATAATTATAGAAACCTAAGCACTTAATTTAAAAGTAAAATGGAAAGGTCGCACAAGATTTTTTTATGACAGTTCACTTTTTTCGTTTCTGGAAAATATAAATTTATGTTGTTCAAGCGAAATCATTCCTTGACGTACTTTGCGCTTATCAATAAATTCTATGCGAAGGTGAAACTTTTGTTTACTGGCACTTAAGATGATTTCTGTCGTTTAATTCTGTTTAGGAAAATGTAAAAGCATTATTCCCGTTACTACGGATTAATGAAGGCCGAAAGAGGCGCTTCTATGTTGAGAGGATTAGTTATTCCTGAAAATACACTTGTGAAACTCTGCGATATTAACAAATAATTTACTAAAATAAAATATATAAGGATGCTAATAATACGGCAAGATGTCAATTCTTGAAATTAAAATATAATACGCCTGTGTTAAAAGTAGAGTAATTAGATAAATAAATAGCATGATAACAGACAAAATGAATTGATAATGTAAATACTACACAACGTTGCTGCAATCCTTGTTGCTTTCGTCCCCGCACCAAGCCCCAGTCTCATCATCGTCATCGGGAGGTCATGGACAAGTACCAAGAACCCGCCCTAACTGATGCACATTTGTCTTATAATTTCATTTCATCATATGTCTTTCCGTTTTAGTTCGTCATCTGGTTTGTGAGGTTGTGTCGTTCGAACGGATATTGCGTTTTAATCACCTGACAGAAGCATCTAGGATTGCAGACATATAGTGTTGCATTTACACTATCACTTCAATTTGTCTTTTATTTAGCTATTTATTTATCTAATTTTAAAAATAACTTCAAAGCGTTGTAAATAATCACATAATTTATTCGCTTTGATTTATATACCTCTAATGGTAAATTGGTGTGGGATATTATAAATTTCTTTCTGGATAATGAATAATATATAGTATTTATAAATTTACAAATTTTTAGTTAATGGATAAACTGCTGTTTGGTTTACACATACATAAACATATGGTTTGTTTTTTCATTTTCTATTTTGACGTTTGGAAACGCACTGCAAGCCCCATTAACGAAGAGCTAGCGCAATTACACATTCAAGTCGCAGTGGCGTCATTATTGGAGACGTAACTTTCAGAGTGCGTACCTTGTAATGAGCGTGCCGAGGGGAACAATGTCAACGGAACAAGGCGTTAATGGTGTCTTCCAAGTACTTGTTTTGCCGCATCCTTCATTGTCTGTAAGTCGGGCAAGAGTCGCGCCGTGTGACTAAACGCTTCGTAGCCCCAAGTGCGGAAATGTTTCAACTTCGGACGATCTCATAAAGTTCTTGCTCGCAGAAAATATAAGGCTTTTACAAACTCGTTACAAAGCGATCATCTAAAATTTCGATTAAACATTCAATGAAATTTCTAATTCAAACCAATTTGGAACATGTGAACAGCAATTAAACATATTTAAAGTTTTTTAATTAAATATAATATAATAAATTATAATTACTAAAATAGTTCCCTTTTTGAAAGCAATTACATGTTAATTGTGAATAGCCATTACATTTAGAAGGGTTCTGCTCAATTAACATGCCACTTAATACGCCAGACATTGATACTTTATATAAAAGTACACTACATTATAACCAGAACCATATGTTTCTGTTGAAGTTAAAGTTTTATGTCAATGCTGACACTTCGTGGTACAAAAAAAACCTTTTCATGTAAATGATTATCTGGTAAATTTCTGATCAAGTCATTAAAGCTGACAATTTTTTGTTATTGAAGATCGTAGGTTTTCCCGGTGAATATGTTGAATGAAAAATTCTTAGGTTTCCACCCGAGTCATAGTAGAATTGAACCGCGACGTTTAGATGGAAATCTCACCCATCTTTATCAAGTGATAAAGATGGGTGACAGTTCCATCGAAACGTCGTGATTCAATTCTACGATGACCCGGGTGGAAACCCAAGAATTGTTCTTTCATTTTTTTGTTATCTAAGTTTTAATGTAACTCTGGGAAGCTCTGACAGTAAGGCTGCCACAGTAAAGCGCATGAAATCAATGTAACACACCTCAAATTACTTTTTAACATTGTAATGAATTTAAATGACTGTCAAACATCAATAAACATAAAACATTTAAATGCAACAATTAAATTAAAATTAATTTCGGTAATCAATACATTATTCGCAATATCTCGACGACAGGAGCAAGAATATTATTTGAATTGAAAATTAAAAACGTTGTCCAAATTTTCAAATTAAAGAACATTTAACACATTCGATACTAACTTAGTATGTTGTCGCCATTTGTTTGAAAAAATTGTCGAGTATGTGTTTTAGCCGCCACTGCTTGCTTGGTGGAATACACGAAGTACGATTCCCGTCCGCGCCGTCAATTGGAGTCATTCGAGTTTCAAACTTACAAATGTGTGATGTGGAGTCAAATATTTTTGTTTTATATGAGTGTCTGCGTTTTTAAGCAGCAATTGGCTAAAGCACAATAAAGACATGGATGCAATTCCGCACGGCAGTCATCAAGTAACTCGATCTGCCTCGTAGTCACTCCAGAAGAAATTGCTGCTGTAGTGTACTGTACAATTATTACTAGCAATATTTTTATTTGTTCTATAATATTATTCCCGCTAAAACTTAGAGAATAAAATGTGGAGGATGTTAGTCAATTCTTAGTTTTGAGCAAAGATACAGAAAGGATCAAACCGAAGAAAAATCCAGCGCCGTCTCTTCTTCAGCGTTGATAGGAAGTTTTCTAGGAAATGAAACACGATAACGTGTATGCTCTTTGTTTCTATAGTATCGTCCAGAGACTTGAACAAATCAGAAAGCGCTAGGAAATTAAAGATAGAGTTTAATAAAGAAAACAATGGTTGATATGTTGAGATTCCAGGAGCATTTCCACCAAACCGGCAGTCGAAAGACTCATTTGTAGAATGGCTCTCGAGAGTTAAAGAGTACCAGAATACCGAGGTACCTGCATGCTAGATAGCATGATTGTTTGGTGGGTATCGTCCCATTTGCGGGCCGTTTCATATGCGGGATGTCCCATGTGCCGTAAACCCAGGTACAATGTCTCCCTGGAAGCAGAGCATTAGGAAAGGCCGTACCGACAACCTCATTATTTACCTAGAGGACTTCCTGTCTATCAAACTTCGATTAATATTATTTGACGTTTTATTACAAAATATTTAGAATATATCAATTCCACGCAGTATTACAAGAAAAATTACACAACATATCCTATAATTCACTGAATTTGAGCGTAACATTTCAGCTATGTTTGGTGCAGAGAAGACATTTATACAGTACATGAATTTTGATTAGCTTTTACTCCGACATTGGCTATTTAATTAATTAATAGAATGTATATTATCATTTTTCTTTAAATGGTATTCTCTCTGTAGAGATGTTTCCCAACGTGGGGCCCACGCCCCACAGAAGATCAATTTCAATTATCAGGGGAGGGGGGGGGCAATTTGAAGATGATCTCATCTATAATTTAAAAACCGCTAGCTATAATTTAATTTATAAAAAAGAAAATATTGTTGGTATCTCAATTTGAAGTAAGTATTTGGTAAGTTTGGTGCTTTCTATAAAGCCACACATGAAACATTGTAGTAATATAAACTACGATGTACTCAGAGAGTATTGTTTACTACGACTAGTGAATGAAAAGTACGTAGTGTGTTGGACGATTCCTAGTGAAAGGGAACACCTCCACTTGTTAAATGAAATAAGAACTTAATTTCATACAAAAGCTCTAATGGGCGATATGTTTAGCGATTTGAGATTAACATAAATTATTTCTTTGTTTATGTACAGAATTCTAACTATAGAAGAACCGTGATGTACAAGTTAGACTTCTTTAGAAAAAATTCAATTTTTTAATATATTGTTACATAGGGGAGCATCAGAAATACTTAGGTGGGGCATGGTAAGAAAAAGGTTGGGAAACACTGCTCTATAGTAAAAATACATTGTATTATTTAATACCTCATCAGAACATACCGTCATCATCAATTTTCATATATTACTAACAACCATAATTTTAGAACAAAAAGAAATATAGACGCAAATGTTCTGTAAATAAAATTAAATATTTTATACTAACGGTAAAAATAATGGTAAGTGAGATTTGTTTTCTTCGGACAATAAATAAGTACTGATGAGTGAAATTGATATATAATAAAATATATTTCATTTATAAAAACAGAATTGCGAACTAAATGCTCTCAAGCGTGTCTTAAAATCACATTTTTATTGTTAAATAATCATTTCTAAAATTTAGAGTTTTTTAATTTTTCCTTAGACTAATGGCAGAACAGAAAACATGTTTTATTTAACACAATTAAAGTATATAAGACATTGTCCTCAAAAAGTCAGTCTTCGTCATACGTCGGAGTAATCCTAGAAATTTTCCTGTCTAACTCAATGTACTTCTTACTTCTCACTCCTTCTAAATTCAATTCCATTCTTAACATTTTTTGAGTATATTTTTCTATTCATATTTCAAAATATTAATGAGATCGACTATCCTCGGGCTTGGTCTTACAACTTGGCAATTCAATTTATGTTTCCATCCTTCAACGGAGTTATTAATGCTTGGCGTCTACCGTAGCAGTTCCATAAAATGTGTATCACTACTGGATTGTCTAACAACTGATCTACGAACTAGTCAAAAAATTCATCGAGTTTTTCTTCTTCTGGGGCTTGTATACCCAGCCTTCTTTTACATCTTCAGGCTTTAGAAAAGTTAGTACTATACTCATGCGGACGTTCAGTCTAACTTTTTCCTTGTCTTTATATAATTCCGCCATTCCGACAACCTGAACCTTCCTTCAAACGCATCTGCGTAAAATGGAAATTACATCCACGCTTCCTGACCAAAGGAAAGACCTCATTTAATACAGTGATATTGGATGCCTCAAAATCGGAGTTAACAGTTTCAGGACTCCATTTGGGTCCCTCACGAAGAAACAGTTGAAACAAACGTAAGTAAGGTGCCTTCTTCTTATCTGGAAGAAAGGCAAACACAGCACGTACAAACGTTGGTTTCACATTTTGAGCTACCTAAATCTGGATAGTAAATTGTAATAATTAAATATATAATATAAGAATAATGGATAATGGCTGGGCACTTTTAAATGAATTATTATTATAACTTTAATGAACAAACAAAATTTATTATCAATTTTATAATACACAAAATATTTGGGATCTCAGGGTCTTAAACTGGGTTTGATAAATGGCTGAATTTATACAATCAAAATTACATTTACCTTTTATGGAAGTTAATGCGTCTGAAACATAGACGAAATTTGATGTAGAAGAAATAATACTACAGATTGAATTTAAACAGTTTCAAATTTATCAAGAATTAACGATCTCATTTTATCGATATTTAAATAATTAAAGAACGATCTGACTTTTATCTTTTAAAAGTGGTTTACAAATGATTTCAAAGTATTTCTCTACTTACGGCCGCCCAGGTCTCATTTTAGGTTTTTCGTGCACAAAATTTGGGGATATCACTGATTCTAGTACTCACAGACTCTAAATGTCAACAAATTCTAATTGGCGTAGTTTGTTAGTTGGTCTAACACAATTTGGTAGGTTCTCGATGCTTTACTCCAACCTGGATTTGCAGATCTCGTAACTTTAGTTGAAAAGGTCCTTCATTGGTTTGTCTATGGCCAGCATGATGAATTTTCGCTCGACCACCGAATATAACATTAGTTGTACTCTCTCCTTCCCGACCGAAGATTGCTTTACTTTTCATTATTTAAGAGCATGTTTGTAACTGGACCACATTCTTTCGTTCTGGCTGCCCAACTGTAAAGCTTTCGAACTGTTTGCTGTCCGCTGCCCAACTGTAAAACTTCGTCTCTTAGATTTTGAGCGCGTAAACTCTCTTAACTGCCCAACAATGTTTTCTTTGCCTCGCCGGATTGTTGCGGCGTCCGCTCTATATCCACTAATAATTAGTCCTCTACAATCCAACTTTCCAATTAGAACAATGTCTTAATTACCAATTACTACAATATATTTCTCCAAATTGTTTGGTGCTAGCGAAAATAAATAGTCTATCTGGCACGCCATCATTAATGAGAAGAAAACAGTTCATGTCAGACATTTTTATTAATTCCACACTGATAACGGATTGGTTTGTCTGTCTTTGCGACTTTGTCTCTATGCTGGTTCGTTCTACTGATCAGTTAAGAACCCCAAACACTAATTACAGATTATTTAGAATTATTTTTCTAGTAAATCTACGTATAATTAATATATACTAAATTTTAAACTATATTTTAAACTAAAATAAAACAAAATTTGTTAGACAGAAGTCCACTAGGTACAAAATGAGGCGCGATTACATCCCTTTATAATATTAAGCGGACCGCAAGTGGGACAGATTTTGAGGCTACCGCAAATGGGACACATCCGATTGGAAGAGACCCTCCGAACAGGTTGATACTAGATTATTGCTATGCCCACATTGAAATTCGAAACAGATTGAAGACTGTTGAGCTGTCATGACAATCAATCTTGTTTATATCTCAAACCATATCCTTTCCCGTTTTTATGGCTTGTTACATACTACACAGTTAAATTCTCAAGAATGAAATCTAATGTTCAAAAATAAAACGAATACAATAAAAAAAAGTAGGAGTATATAACAGTTCCGATAATTTGTTTGTCGATTGCGGTATGAACTTAGTTGCGCTGTGCAATAAAAGTGTGTCCTAGTACTATAAGGACCGTCTTGACATCAATAGAAAAGCTGGTTTACAAAATTTCTTTCTGATAGTCTTTCAAACCCCGAATCGAAAAAAATACGTCTGTATACAATGATAAACAATATGTCGTTTTAAAACATTATCAATTCCAAATATTTCTTAGATTGGAAAAATGCTAAGTTTATGTTTACACCAGGTGCTATTCTAGAATAATATCCGATATGTTTCATATTGAACGTAACATCAGTGAAATTAATAAAACTGAACTATAGTTACCTCTTATTGTTAAACTAAATTTGTTTTTTAATATATTTGGTTTTGAATTCATCACATAGTTTGTGCTGTGTGTCGTTCTTATAGTTCTCATTATTTTTCCTCTCCTGACGAAAGTGACACTGATTGCAGAAACATAGTGTGGTAATTATTTTGTTTTCTTGGCTATTCTTTATCTGTTTGTTACTTCCACTTACGCCTTCTGAGGGTGTCAGGAGACCTGGCATGGAAATGTTTCAATCAGGAAGTAAACCTAATTCCTTGCCGACTTTATTTCAAACCCCTCTGAGCAGGAAGTAGATGCTGTAGATGGAGTTGCTAAGGACGGGCGTGAATTCGAGCTATTTGGAAGGGACGAGCGTAGTTACTGTGTACCGACGCGCACCAGATCTAGTTTCACGCCCCGTGCGTCGCGACGGGCCTGGACAATGAGCTGCATTCTCCGGAGACGAGAGTATCCTGGAATCGCAAGATGGCGATATCGGAAATAGCTCCAGGCGCGTCACAGACTGGCAAATGAAAGCTTCAACAATGAGCGTCCTGGGAGCCAAGCTAATTAACTCACATCAGACAAATGCAACATGACACCGGCTGTATACTTCTTCAAGGTTTTCCAAGATGTACTTGAAAAGAAGGAGCAACACATAGTGTTACCTATTTGAAGTTAAAAAGGTTACGTAACCGCAAGAAATGGTTTCAGGAAAATTCTGTTTTAAAAATTGTACCGAAACAATTAATTAAAATGTTAATTGGGCAAGGATAAAATAAACATGGAAAGGAAGCTGATATTCAAGAATTATGTGGACAAATGTCTAATGTAAGTAGAAATGTTTTATTAATATATCAATCTGAAGTTACTAATCGATATATAACAGCTTCTATAATGGAACTGGAAAATAAAATTATAAAGCTGGAAGATATGAATAATATTAAAATATAATATGCTTTGTTTCTGAATAAACATGTTTTGACCAATGAGGGTTTCCTATACCATACGTCTAAAACACTGGGGCGATAAAGTGTATAATTGTACAAAAATTACAACAATCTCTAATAACTGCAGAATAAGCTTTTGGAAACTATAGAAATGATTACTATGGTTTAAGTAGGCCCTGTCATAAGCATATTTAATGAATTAGAAACGGCTCTAGATAGGACTCACAAATACCAAAACACCTGGAGACAATTTAACTTTGTCAATTGAGTTCGAATGATGAATAGCTTTCCTGCATATTTTCAGTCTTATTTATGGTGACTGGGAAGTATTAGTATACAATTAATAAATCCGATTATTTGTATTTTTTATTATTCTTTTAGATACAAGCTACTCGAGGTTAAGCGTCTATGTCATAACATCAATTTAATAACATAGGATAATAGAGAAAAGGTGAGGTGGAGGGACGGGGGCCAAGGATTAACTAGGGTCCCTAGTGGTGGTTCAAGGAAACTACCTAGCATTCGCCTGCCTGTGATGCAGGTAAATATCTCAGTGAAATATTCATCAGGTAGGTGGGGCTATCGGTATTTCGATGTCCGGAATGGAGCTTGCAACTGCCGACTTTTCCAATGGGAACAGCGTACAACTCTTGCCTGAGGCCCAAAATGTCTGAACATACACCGATGAAAACTTCTGTAAATGTCTGGACTCACGGGAACCAGAGGTTTTTGTTTTTGTTTTGACAAACTGGTTACATGAGGCTCATTTACTTAATGCCCTTAACTCTTTAACAACATGATTGCGAAAATTTCTATGTTGAGAAGCAAATTTTCATAACTGCCGTCAAGGTAGTCATAGAAAAATTGTACAAACCGTCATAAAAAAACTAACATCGATGTCGGAAAAACACGATATCATCTCCACAGATGTTGAAACGTATTATTATGACCTGACGCATTTTTTTCCGATGAACGCCACGTGCTAACTACATATTCATGGCAGTTTGCGTACTGAAAACAAACACTTTAGAGTAGCGGTGTTCAAACTGTAGATCGCGATCGACCGGTCGATCGCGAGGGCTTTAAAAGTCGATCGCGGAAAAATGTGCATATACTCTCAAGAAAGAATGAAAATTACACCGAGGTACTTTAAAAAGAAAAATGACTCTGTGATTCAGCTTTCTTTATAGGTTAGAAATATCATTTAAATAGCATTAACATGCAGCTAAAAAGGAAAGATAAAACCGTTACCATTGTGATTAGCGCCATAAACGCTTTCAATAGTAATTTGCAGCTATTAATTAGTCAACCAAATACAAACTATTTGAAAAATTTTCCATCTTTCAAAGTAAGGAGAAGCCCTGAGTTAAATCACGGCATTTACGTGGCAGAAGTAAAAAAAAAGAAAAATGGCTCTGTGATTCAGCTTTCTGTATAGGTTAGAAATATCATTTAAATAGCATTAACATGCAGCTAAAAAGGAAAGATAAAACTGTTACTATTGTGATTAGCGCCATAAACGCTTTCAATAGTAATTTGCAGCTATTAATTAATCAACCAAGTACAAACGATTTGAAAAATTTTCCATCTTTAAAGTAAGGAAAAGCCCTGAGTTAAATTACGGCATTTACGTGGCATAAGTAAGAAAAATTCTGAGTGTATTTGAAAGACGTTTTCCCGATTTTAACAATTTGACAAATATTGTAAGTTTTAAGATTTATCCATTCTCTTGTCTAAACGCTGAAAAATCTGCTACTGAAATATCAAACACCCTATATCTAGACATATCTTCTGTCGAAAATGAGCTATTGCAGAACATTTCAGATATACATCTCAAAGCCAGAGGAAGTGATTATGGACTTTTATATCTAAATATGAATATCCACGTTTAAAACAAATAGCGCTTCAATTATGCGGATTATTTGAACCAAATTATCTATGCGAATCTGCGTTATCCGAAATGAAAATTATTAAATCAAAATATCGCAGTTTGCTAACTGACGAACACCTGTCATCCTGCTTGCGATTGTCTATCATTAATTACGTGCCATCCTATGAAAAGTACGTGGACGACATGTAATGTCACGCATCGACATCAAAAGATTGTGTGTTAGTGACATAGATGTACACATAATTATCAGTGTTATGTTTGCATAAACTAATAAAAAACCATAGATTGGTCGTAACAGCGACATGCTCATAATCTTTACATGCTATAGTTTAGTTTAGACACGCACCCAACCCCTCAGCCACCCCTGTCGTTAATTTATTTTTGTCGATCGCTCGCCACATACTTTCTTTGCAGTCGATCGCTAATTGTCTGAGCACTCCTGCTTTAGTATAATTCGAGTTTTGCTTATTCCGTGTGGTATGAAGGATAGGAAAGAAAATACAATAATTTAGAAGGACTGGATGAGCGTATAAAGGAAGTCGCGAAGTACAGAGACAGTAAGTACCGTAAAAGGAGCATAAACTATGTGAATTTACAATTATTTACTTATGCGTTGAAATATTTTGGTATTGTGCATTGTTTTGCTATATATCTTATTGTATGATTACTTTGGAATTTCTTTCAAACGCTGGGAGTACGTTATAACTCGGTTTGTAATTCTGTAATTTTTCGTTTAGATTTAAGTTGTAATGTTATACTTTTTCATGAAACGTTGATCTGCTTTGCACAACTCTAATTGTGCGTACTAAAAGTTGAAATTGTTTTATTAATATAAAGATACTGCATTTATCTGTAGATTTATATTTATTATTCATTCAATTAGTCCTCGGTCCTCGTCATAATAAAAGATTACAAGAAAAAATTTAAATTTTACAATTACAAATTTAAAAAAACAAACATTTCACATAAAAAAAATATAATTTAAAACAACGTTAAAGATACTAATATAACAGTAATTAAGTTTTCCGTCGAACATGAAAAAGAAAAAGTCGGCAGTTAAATTCTACAAGATTACAATTGTAAAATAAAAGCATAACTTGATAGGATACCAGAAAACTATTTTATTAAAGGGATCTAATCTGTCCTTCATAACTACGAACACTTTCAGCGAGTAATATGCTCCATTAATTAACAAAGACTTGCAACTCTTTATAAATAAATTTTGTTTAGTTTAAGTTTATATTTCGTCCGGTACACTATTGTATAGATTTAAACGGAATAACGAATGCTTGATTCAAAAAAGGCTTAGGCGATGTTTTTCAATACGGAATTGAGAGCGACTTCTAATGTTGTATGAATTATTTGCTTCGTTTAGGGCATATAAATTGATGTTTCTCCAGACAAACTTTAAACTTTCTAGAATATACGTACAAGGGAATGTTAAAATCCTAAAATTCCTGAACAAAGGCTTACAACTGGCATTACAATCCACACCCGATATGATTCGTACGGCCCGCTTTTGAAGTTTAAAAATTTGCAACGCGTGATACCTCGGTTTGCTGTGCCGTAAGTCATGCCAGAATGAAAATATGCATGATATACCATTTTAGATGTAGATATATCACTTTCCCGAGCTAACACTCGCAATGTGAAGCAAATTTTGCTAAGTTTGCCCGTGAGTTTATTTATGTGGTGATTCCACTTCAATATATTGCCAATCAACAGACCAAGAAAAGGTGCGTGCTCCGAAATGTTTTTTGAATTACAAGTTAAACTCTGTGTTTCAAGTGAAGATAACGATTTTAGTTTTTTGTTCGCAGTAAACCATAGATTCAAACTGCTCATCGCAACCTCTACTGTCCGAGATTATTAAATTTGTGTCGTCAGCTTAGGCAAAATTCAAATGTGTTCTACTTTCCTCTAAACCATCCTTTAGTTAAAATTCAGCAACTTATACCATACATTTAAAAAGTAGAAATACACACATAAAAATTCATTGTAATATATCCAGCCGGTTTTTAATTTTAAATTACTTCTAAAACAGACAACATAGCGTGTTATTTATATAAAAGAGGAAAGAGTATAATGTCGATTCCTTCGGCGATTCTTTCCACAATTTTATATGATTACTGTTGCAATAATCCATTAAAGTATTATCCATAGAATCGAATATATAATTATGGAACTGATATATACTTGATATCTGATATTTTGTGCTAAGACAGTTTTGTTTGACGTGTAGGAATACCTACTAGCATTTTAAAAATAATTGTTGAGTATTTTATACTCCATTTTGAAGAATACGCCACGTGAAAGGTAATGTAACTGTACAAGTAGATTTAATACGAATTTATCGTTCCAAGAAACATACCGTATTTAAATGTAAGAGAAATTAATTTATTATGATACTTGTAATTTAGATTAATAAGTACTAAAGAGGTTTAAAAACAAACAGCATTCATAAAATCTTAAATAATAATTGATAGAAACAAGCATTTATTGCAGACGTAAGTTCATTTCGTACATTTAAAATATCATAATGTGTATACTGAAAATAGACAGGAAAGGTGTATTCTATGGCATTAAAATACGACAGGTTGTGAATATCATTATGAAAGTTGTCATTTAAAATTTTTACTTTCTCGAGAGAGCGCATATAAAAGATATGAGAATGAAATATTGTTTTACAAGAAGAGGGGAACTTTCTTCAAAGCGTGGAAAGAATCTTGCTCACAGCAAAGCAGGAAAAGTAAACACGTAAACGTATAACTTTAAAAAGTTTAACACAAAAATGCAAAACTTTCTTCCTTAGACATGTTTCAGCATCAGAAAGCTAAGGGAATGTTAGTGATCATTTAGCAACATTGAACAACTACGAGTACGTTCAGCTGGTTTACGTTAATGTAAGTAATAACGTTAATGTAAGTAATAACGTCAATTTTATAGGAAATATTTAATTAAGACCATTTTTAAATACATTATAAGTAAACGAATTTTATTTTAGTCATTTTCTATTGAATCGTCAAATATTGAAACTGTTTAATAAAATATGTGTAATATACATTTTCCAGAAAAAACATCAACAATCGAGATCTATGGTGGAAAAAGCTTTGTTCAGTGTGATGACTCATTTCCTCCTTTAAATTTTAAATTACATAATTTCATTTGCCTGGCAAGCAAAAAGAATTTTCGTTCTAAATTTTGTCGAAGCGTGCAGGGAAGACGAATATTCGAGGGTGGTCATTTAGTTACGGTCAGACCTGCCATTGTACATTGCTTGGAGCTTACAGATGTTGATAAGGGAGGACAAATAACTAGGCAGGCAGTGCAGCAGTCTGGTAGAACAAGTGCTTGGAAGAATGTGGCTCCTTGCACGGTATTACAAAATTTTCTAAAAAACCATTTCGAATACCAAAAGGAGCAGCTAGGTCTAGTCTAGCCCACTACAAAAAAGCAACTTTGACGAATCAACCAGAGAAATGCGTAAAAGCTGACGACGCCAACTCAACCAGCAGAGTTTCCGAAAATGTTCCAGAGGGACTCAGGATAGTATCTCCAGCAGTCACCAGGACGCAGTAATCAGCACCTTCCGAACTGTTCAAGTAATTAAAGCCATCCTCGTCTAAGCGCGATATTTTTGCATTATAGATTTTATTTCTTTAGAGTCCGCCCACGTTTCCTTGAGAGTAGCCATTAAAAGTTACGTAAGAATATTCTTCTTGCTCTCCAGAGTTAACCCCAGTTTAAATTTAGTTTTTTATATGAATTTATTAATTTTATTTGATTTATATTATAACCAATTATTTAAAAATCATTTTTTATTTAATCATTGTAAATACCAATCAGAATCGAAAGAGGCGAGTAGGACTCCACATTACGAACTTTTTTATATTTGACTTTTTATACCAAGATTGTAGAGTTGGGATGATACATCGGCCAGCTGCCTCCTAAACTGGTCGAGGCACGGAGAAGGGAATGCTGCGTCCCCACAGCAAACTCCTCTCCCGCTATCGGAAGGGCGTGGGACAAGTACGCAATGCCCGACCTACCCGATGCAGGTTTTTCTAAGGTTTTCCCTGCATTCCTTTAGGCGAAATCTGGGTAGGATCCTTAAAATATATCCCGGGGGCCCTAGTTAACCCTTGGCTACCTTCCTCTACCCTTCCGCATCCCCCCTTTCAAATCCCTTCCTATGCTATTAAAGGGGAGTTGCCCTAAGTGGATTACCCTCATGTAGCCTGTTGCCCCCCCCAAAAAAAAGGACACTCGCAGGTGATCTGCGAGGGATATTCTCTTGCAGGTCGAACCTTTTAGGAGAGATACGAAGAGGCTACCTTTGGGGATGCCTTTCCTCTCCGTTTTTGAACTAAGGTTCCCACATGCCGAGGCACCTCGGCCTGTTTTGAGAGGTGTATGTTCCGGGGTCGCAGGCCTTGGGCATAAGGTAAGAGTTGTTCGCTATTCCCATTGGAATAGTCGGCCAGCTGCCTCCTAAACTGGACGAGGCACGGAGAAGAGAATGCTGCGTCCCCACAGCAAACTCATCTCCCGCTATCGGAAGGGCGTGGGACAAGTACCCAATGCCCGACCTACCCGATGCAGGTTTTTCTAAGGTTTTCCCTGCATTTCTTTAGGCGAATGCTGGGTAGGATCCTTAAACCATTGCCCGGGGGCCCTGTATAACCCTTGGCTAACTTTTTCTACCTTTCCGCATCCCCATTTCACTTCTTTTCCTATGGTATAAGAGGAGAGTTGCCACTATATGTATTACCCTATACATAGCCTGTCTACACCTACAAAAAAAATTATGATAAATCAGTTGGTAAGCACTGATGTTGTTGTTCGATATCTGGGCCTACACTTTCTCTCTGTACAAAAAAAAACACATACTTATCGCTAATAAGTCGGACAAGGTCTTGTGCCGTTATATTAAATAAAAATATATAAAATTTTAAATTTTTACTTACCAGGCAATGCGATTGATATGAAATATTTTATTAATTCTCACTTACCACTGTCTTCTGCCAATTTATTTTACCTTAATGGTCAGGTTCATTTCCTCGGTGATTGCATACAAGTACAAAAGAAGATATATAACAAAATATATTCTTGAAAAATAAACAACCTTGCTCACGATTGTCCTAATTGTACCGACATTTGTGAATAAGGTTTCCTGGAAGTATGTCAAAATTATATTTATAGAATATGAACAGAAATTATTCATAACCTAAACGTTCGGAAAGCACTTAAAACTATTAAAAAATACACACACCAGAGATACAATGATAAAATAGTTTTGTAAGATTACAAATAACCGTAATTCCTTTGGTTTGTTGTTCAAAGAGAATAAATTATTGTAAAGGAAAAATTAATGAAGTAATTAGGAGAAACGTTGAGTCCATTCTCCGATGTAAAAGCTCCGAAAACCGACTCTAAAGTTGAGCTGAATTAAGTACTCTATCCTTGAAGACGACTATCTTTATTTATCTTTGAAAAGTTTCTAACAACATTTCTTCCCCCGCTGTTCTTTTGTTTGTGCATCCAAAGAGTTCACTTTCAACTTTACCTCCTAGACTATGGATAAGTCCAAATAATCTCGTCGTCTTGTAAACTGAATTGTTCATAGCAAAATAGTCCAGCTGCTTGTGATGGATGTGATTCTCATTTTTTGAGACCAGGTCCTAGTCTACATGAGACACGTGCCGTGTCAGCAGCGATTGCACGGTCAATATCTCTCCGAATGTCGAGCCAACCGTTCTGTTCCCTGCATTCCGACAATTCAATGCCCCTCACATGAGTCTCAAAACACGAAGTATTACACAATTCTATGGTATTTTCTTTCTATTTAATAGACTGTAAGAACTAACGACCATATTAGGGTGTCAAAAGTGATTCTCATGTTGGGTCATATCATCATTGAACGATTAGTTTAATTATTTTAAACTACAGTAGGGATTCGCATCCCATAACCAGTTTAATTTTTATCTTGATGTAAGTACTTAATTTTTTATGCCGATTAGGTAGACTGTATTGGATATGTTATAATAGTTTTAAAAAATATTGACAGTTACATATTTAAATTTTATAAGCTTTCGGTCTTTTGCTCTATTTAAATCTAAATATATCGGTAGGTCAAATATTGATCCGCCATTCGAGATCGATAGTGTTGATACTGATTGTCTGTTAACCTAGGGAACCGTGCATATCAGACGCTTAGCTATTGCCAATAAGCAAGGTAGGATGACGACGCTGATGCTCTGTTAACATCCGAAATCAATTAAGAGTGGTAATAATTATTTCACTTATGGAATTTACCTAAAAATCACCATAGCGTTATAAAAACATATAAGACGGTTGTTTGATAAGTCTGGTAAAAATGTAAAAAAATTAATATTTTTTAGATAATTTACTTTATTTATCAACATAGTCTCCTTCCTTGCCTATGCACTTGGCCCAGCGAATTTCCAATTTTTTCAAACCATTCCAAAACAAGGCTTTGTCAAACTCTGCAGAATACTCCGACACGGCCTCGATCAATTCTTCATTTCATGAATATTTCTTCCCACCAATCAAAATTTTCACGTTCGCGAACAAGACGATGTTACTTGGTGCTAGGTCTGGTGATAGGGAGGATGAGAAACGATTTCGAATCTCAACTCGTTAACTTTTGCCATTGAGACTGATGCTCTGTATACGTTGGCGCCAATATTAGTCGTTGCTCAATCAGCACCCGTTTCAAACAATCCAACAGAACAGTATAATGGAGCGCAGTTTTAGTTGTGCCCTTGTCTAAGAAATCTATGAATATTATAAACTGAGAATCCAAACAGACAGTGGCCATCACTTTTCCAGGTGACAAAACGGTCTTCGCATTTTTCGTTGTACTTTCGCCATCTTTTTTTCCATTCATTTGATTCTTTTTTGGTCGGCAGTGTAATGATGATAGGTCTAAGTTTCATCGGTGGTTACTAATCTGCGTAAAAAGTCTTGTAGGTTACGCCTAAACATTGCTAGATTCTGCGTTGTAATGTTCTTCCGAATCCGTTTTTGGTCCAATGTCAACAGTCGCGACACCTATCGCCCTCATAGCTTTAATGGACGATGAAATACACTCGTTGAGAATCCTATGGCATCAACTACCTCACGCACTTTTAGTCTACGATCTTCCATTCGATATTGTGAACTTTTTCGATGTTTTCCTGAGTGGTGACCTCAATTGGGCGGCCGGAGTGAGTTTTATAATTCTATGCTTCTGGGACCTCGTTTAATCACATTAATCCAGAAGTAAATAGTCTTCAATGCTGAGACAGAGTCGACATGAACTTCATCCAATTCTGTTTTGATTTGTTCAGCTGTCCAACGCTTCAAATGAAAGTGTATGGTGCGCCTTTAGTTATCGATTTGTTACAAAATATTTTATAACTGTTGCCTAAATTACTGCCTGGAAGCATGGGAATGTGGCTTGCCGGGGTCGAGCAGCAGACACAAGACAATGGCGGGGTGGATTGGAAAATCCGCAAGTCCCGCAAGCAAGGTCATGGTCGGCCAAGGAAGGGGTAGACGACCGGGAGGGTATGGCCCTAAAATAGATGGAAGTGGGTCACGTGTCCACAAGGACCAACCAGGAGAGAGGGATTTCGAGGAGGCAGAGAGAGAAGTCTGCGAACACGAGGACATGGATTCGGACCGTCGGTGAGAGTGGGAGAGTTGATCCTGAAAGATTTTGGTTTTGCACGTGGGTCTCCGGTCGTCTACTGCGAATGCTGCGGATAGAGAGAGTCGCCAACGGGAGTCGACCCTGTCCGAGCTGCAGACCTGGTAAGTCGCATTCCATGCTTCCAGGTATCGCGTCGGTTTGCCACGAGGAGAACCACGGTTAATGTTGAGAAAGGGAGGGGGTTACATGCATCCCTGGCAGGCTGGAGAGCTTTCGTTTTATATAAATTCTCATAAAATTAATTCTTGTTTTTATTAACTAAATATTGTATTTCCCTTTCTTGCAAGAACAATTCTTGCAGGTGGTGCCCAACAAATCGCATATCATTAGTTAATTTTACTTTAAGCTCACCACAAGTGTTTAGTGACAGCGCGAAAGTCGTTTCTTTCGATTGTCTCCGCCTTACTACACATATAACATTACAGAAGGCTGCCAACAATAAACTACGACTGGCATCTGTTTAAAACTTTTAGGACTATCTTGAAAAAATTCCCGCTCTTTCATAAAAATTTATCAGACTTATCGAACAACCCTCGTTTGCATGAAATGATCAGCTGATTTGATGCAATCAATGTAAAATTTTACGGCTTAGTATAAATCATGACTTACTGAGGATTTATTGTTGGCCACCAATAAACAGAACTTTAATATTTATTTAAGAAAAAATGTCATTTAAAATTCACCAAAAAACACACGATCTAGCAGTAACAGTGAAGTCTCATGTCTCAACTAAACGATCTTACTGATCTTACTATGGACCAAATCTAACAACTGCGACTTTGCACTAATCGCTCACTAAGTTTGATTGGCTTAGCTGACTATTAACTCCTGCAAAATTTAACTTCTTTTTATGGGTGTTCCTACAACGTGGCCGGTGGATCTAGAACATTCCAGCGGATTAATTGTGTAACTCCAAAAAGTTCGTAAGAATATGATGAATGTTTTTAAGTATGATAGTGGATTCCAGGTTTTCTGCAAGTGAAATTCCGCAACTGACGACAATACTCCCCTGCCTTCTCCCTTCTTTTATTGTCCATCTAACGCAACTTACTAAAACTCACGACCTATTCATGCGTAGTAAATAACAAATATTTTAATGTTTCATAAAGTTCTGCAGCTCTTTTAGAAAGTGAGCCGGCAAAATTCTTGAAGTTTCCGTCTCCCTCTATTCGAATTTGTATTCTACCACCAATAAAAGCGCTGACTAGAAATAATCAGTCATGTGACTTTTCATTAAGGTTTAAAAATTACCTAAAAATGAAATGTACTTCATAAATAAATTATTCGGGGCAAAAAATTCCAAAATATACTTCAAAAACGCATCGCACACCGTCCTCTACCCACACAAACTGAAATTTAAAAAATCACATATAGGAAGAAAGTTATGTGAAATTATTAGAATCCGCCCCCTTCCAGATGATTTCAATCGACATCAACCCCCTGAGAGGCACAAGTCATTTCTTACTATTTTAGAATGCAAGAGTTGAAATGTTAATTAAAACTCCATTCAGGGAAATAGTAACAATAAATTGAGTTTTAACTGCTCAAATATGATACACTATGCCGTCTCAATTTCTGAGTGTTTGATCTCGACTTTAAACATACAGAAGCGGCGGATTCTCATTATATCAGATCACTATTTATACTTTGGTTTTTTTTATTTCCGTTTGAGTGAACGTGTATAGCTTTTTGGAGAGGAATTTAATATTTTGGTGTACACCAGAATGTATTGCCTTCGAATGAAGAGGCATGAAGGGTACGAAGGTCCTTCAGTGGATCTAAGTGCGCGTTACAAGTCCCTTCGATGCGCGGCCCTAGTACCGTACTCTGTTGCCATTGCTGAGAGCTTTACGGCCATGACGGCACTAAAACCAGCCTGTTTCCGCAGGAAATACCCTCGGGGTTTTAACGGCGCAGAATAATAAAACAGAAGAGACCGAGGCGACCGACCGTCTGTCCTGTGAGTATGATTGGAAACTATAAAAATATTATTACAACAGATTCGATTAGTGGTACGCTTTATACGTTGTAACAAATAAACAACACATGGTGCGTGCTGTGACGGAAATGGAGCAAATATACATCTAATAAAATCTGATTATTAACGTAATACTATGTATAGATATTCACTGGGACCTCAAGTTTAGTAAAGTTTAACCTGAAGGAAATAAAAGAGATTTAAAAACTTTCAGACCAAACAAATCCCCATATTGTAGAGCCTAAGATATTTAAACTTGTATCAATAAATAGATTATAAATTTCACACCGAGGCTTCTAAGTGAACCAACTTGATATATAAGTGATAGAAACATGATTTATTTAACATAATGCTTTACTCCAAAGCCTGAAAAATTTATTAAATCAGTTGATTACATTTAATATTTAATAAATAACACAACAATTTATCCTGACATTTTGGATCTCTTTAGGTGTTATAATATCATAAATTATTTTAACTTCCAAATATATATTTTAAAACGTGTTGCAAACTCCTACCAAATTTCATAATTAACAACAAAATTGTGAAATTAAGTATAATGACATAATTTACATCTACTAACTCAACATACGTGACCTAAAAATTTACTTAATTTACTTAATAGCAGAAGTACGGAAAACTAAATACTTCGATCAAATGCGTCCAATCTTTGAGAAATCTTCTGCCTGAAAGTTATTAAATACCCTTGTCTAAATATCAGTTAAATGGCTATTAATATAATATAGATATTATAAATGATAGAATCCTTCAAATATATTTTTTTCTTTAATGTTAATTACATTAAAATATGTCCGGATTAAAATATTAAACCATATTCATCATTAAAATCTAGGTACATAGATAAATTTAAATTAACTGTATTTATAAAACTCTTTTGTCATCTTCTTCCACTTTTGGTCGAATTTGTTCACTCTACGTTCTTGATGTTGGATATAGTTGAATAGTCTCACTGTACGTTGATGGTGCATCCGGCCCACGTTGGTTTCATGGACGTACGTCGTAACCAAACTGGGACGAAATAAAGCACAGAAACGTTAACAGAGAATCTTTGAATCAGGATTATCACCTTGCATTGTCCTATCCTCATTCAGAGCCGATTAATCGCAACAGGTATTTGGCATATCTAGTAGCAGTTGATGTGTCATATTCACTGTAAATAAATACAGGAATTAAATATAGCCCCGTCCATCTTCGATGGTTGTTAGATGTAACGAAACATGGGCGACCTGGTGAAGTAATAAGCGTCATTGCCTCGCATCACATAGAGGCACGGGAGTGGATATTTGTTCTAGTCATGGCCAAGGAAAACTGAGGATAAGGCCATAGAGAATCGGTACACTGGACTACGTGCCAGTTCAAATCTAGAATGTGTCGTGTAAGATGATAGTCCGCAATCGACTCGGTTGGTCAAGGCCTTGTAATGACTGTTGTGACAACGACTCACTCTTTCGAACATATGCTTAATTCAGATCGTCAAACTCCTTAAATTAGTCATTTATAGTCGTATTCGTAATGTATGCTCTGCTTAAAATTCTGGAGAGCAGATACAAACATGACCTACTCCATCTTTAAGTCTCAGTTTTAACGTTGGCTTGGAACTAGCGAAATAAATCGTACGATAACTATTACAAAACAAATTATAATCTATTCACTGGCTTTTGTACGTTTAATATAACCCAAAAGGTTATAAATGAAGGAAATGGTAATATGGATATCGTATATCTACTCCGTCTCCATTTCCAACGGAAGACTGGATTCTCTACACACATAAGTCACACACGCATCTCATCACAGAGGTCCCGGTTTCGAATCCCGGCGAGGGAATGGATGTTTGTGTTCGTGAGAGAAACTCAGGTCAATTAGTCTCCTGACAAGGCAAAATGATTACCCATAATGACATAATAAGTTGATGCGACTGTAAATAAATCGATAAAAAAAATTCACACATAAAATGTTGAGCTCTACCAAAACAGTAAAACATTAGATGTGTAAGTTAATGATGCTGAATTTACATAAAGATTCCAATATTTATGGGAATTTTTTTTCATGTGTCACATCCCAACATATGAACATTGAAATGGCATATAACTTGAAATAAATGCTCGTATGACGCTAAACTCCGGACTACTGAGAACGCTAAAATAAACCATTATATAAATAACGTAAAAGTTAACGTTTTCTAGATAATTGTCCTTAACTTTCGTGATAATTCAGCAGAATTACTGACGATTAGTATGTCTCTAAAAAAATTAAGATTACTGAAAGTTTCTGATATTGAACACAGCTCCACCAACTCTACAGGAAAAAGTGCTTTGTATAAATCTAAACTATTTACTTGAAACCTTCTTTTTGTCTCGTGTGGGAAATTGTCTCACATAAGTTATTTATTATAAACACTTGGTAATTCCACACCTGATCGTAACGCGCCAGTTAAAACAGTCAAGACAGTGAAACCTATAAACCTGTATGTATGTTATTAGCTGCGATTGAGATCGATACCGGTGACAGTTTGAAACAAAAGTATAGCAAGTAAATAAATAAATAAATTTGGAAAGAAGGAAATAATTAAAGTAATAGAATAAGTCTTAAAAATTTGTCCTGAAAATTTGTTCACAATTTCAACATTTCACTTCACTAAAGGAAAATATAGACATAAAGTTCTTTTTAGAGAGAAAATAATAATAAAAATACACTTCACTTTTCTTCACTTATTCTTAAACTTTCTTATTGGAAGATTCCCCTCAAACATTGCTAAATTATTCCAATCGCCTATCGATGTGTTTAGGAATGAGAATTTCCCTACGTTTTTTTTTGCGGTCTTGTTTTGATTTTAAATTTGTGACCACCTCTGCCAATATAAGTTCGTTTCTCGATCTTATCCCACGTGTCTTTTCAGACTTTGTTGCCCGTGTATGATTTAAATACAGCGTAAAGTCTATCTTTCTTCCGTCTGGTTGCCAAAGATTCCTACCCTAATTTCTCTACCTTTTCTCGACCGTGAGCAGGTGCCTGTATTGCAAATTTTTCTGCCCCCTCTGAAGTTTCTCTAGGCCTTCTATGTGGTGTTTTCTGTATGGATCCCAACAACTTGCACCATACTCACCACGTATGGGACAAACCAGAGATTTATAAGTAAGCTCTTTTGTTATGCCGCTCCCATTTTTTAATATTGTCATTACACAATGTAAGTATTTCCAGGATAATTTTAGAGATGCAGAATATACTTGTTCTTCCCACCCTGGATTTGTGTTCAAAATGATTCCTAAATATTTTCAGCCGTTTACTTGAGGTATTTTCTCCCCATTTATGTTATACCCCAATCACATATTTGCACGATATTTATTGAATGTAATTGATTTTCTTTTTTCGCTATTCATCTTATTTTTATTTGCTTCAGGCCAACATTTTTTACGTAAGTATAATGCAAAACAAAAATTGTTTATAGGTATTTATGTAAAATTTTACTTTCCTCGTCAAGCTCTATATCAAATTCGTTTATTACAGAGTTTATTCAAATCAACGTGATCTACGACATAAAATATTGCGTATGAAAAACAATAAGTAGCCGTCCTCATGTGGTGTAGTGGTCAGCGTTCCTGCCTCGCTTCACGAAATTAGTTCCCCAACCGTGAAATGCAACAAATTACAATGTTGCTAATGCGCTAGGCGTTGAGTATTATAAAAATGAAAAAAACCTGTAATATGCATATTTTAGAGACACGCGATTATTCCTTAAACTTATCTCAATTAACAACTAGCTTACACCAACAATCATGACTTACACAATTTTCTGTATATAGTTAAATAAACACCATATAAAAACACGATTACTAAGGGCAATAGAAACTAATCGGGAATTATCGTGTGACAACGACAAATAATTTCGGCAAAAACTAGTGACACGTTTGGCCTTTAAAGTATAGGAAATAAATTCCTTCAACACTTTTTTTTTAATAAATGTAGTTACTTAAACGAAAAGCGTGCGTTAGTCGAATATAAAATCTGCCTTTGTAAATATTTTTATAATTCTCTATGCAAAATATTTATATCACATACATTCTGATAAATGGCGGTAAATACAAACTCATTCTAAAGAAGCAGAAAGACAATATAAAAACTACTAAATCTCATTTTTCCTCCTCAGCTTTATAAATCAAGCATCGTCCTGTAAGTTTGCTCCGGCTTGTTGGATGTAAACAGACTTAAATATTCAACTTGCTTGTACTGATGTTAAAAATTTAAAAACTCGGGCACAGATATATTCATCTTTTCGTATTTTTCTTTATTATAAATTTTTTTAAATATGTAGGCCGGATCGCTTGGTCCTTTAATTAGTGACACAGCAATATAAACGTTTTAATCAGACTCTTCGTGAAGATAAACAGAAAACGTGAACATAATCACATTATTATTATTATACTATTACTTTTAGGCATTTCAATAAATGAATTAAAATGTATCCTTTTAAAGATGTCGCAGATTTTGAGTGGCATTTCAACATTGTAAAGGGACTGTGGGTATAGATCCATCTCAGGCGCCTTTTAGTCGACGAGAGAGCCAGTACTGGGAGAGGAGATTGCTGGCCCCTCGTAGCGAGAGAGGAAACCGATTCACTTTTTTGCTTTTAGGACCAAGTGAGTTTCAAGATGAGGAGCGGCGGCGTCTGTTTTTCCATTCTTCGTTCGCCTCTTCCCCGAGAGAGTTGTCTAAGAGGGAATTTGCAAGCGAGCGTGTTCCCCTGGGCGAACTTCTTCTTTCATCGCTAATATTGTTTAAAACGTTCGATCTCTCCTGGAGCTGGCTGCATAATGGCGAATTCCTGTCCCTTGCGGTCTCTACGATCGCTTCTCTTCATTACGTATATGTCCTAATGCATCGCAATCGGATTTAATTTGAATGTCGCTTTTAGCAACAACAAAAAAATGAGCGTATTCAATTGTGATTAAATCGTTTCCTAACTGAATCTAAATTTAAAATCCAAAATAATCCCATACAAGAAACTTGTAAGTGCAACTTCGTATACTTTTAAAATATTTAGCCATTCTAATTATTAAAAGCTCGGTTATATTTCGCGCCAATCTTTTCAAAGCACATCTCTGCTACGAAAAGGTTCCGATTCCAGGGTCGGCCAAATGACAGTAACAATGAATCGTAAAACGGAGACAGGATCAGTTGAGTTTCCATTTTAAAATTATTATATTTTCTGCTATTCTCGGGTTTCATTAAAGCCCGTATTTTATACATCAATTTTAGATACCGCTTCGACAGTAAACTAGCATAATAGAAAGCATTGTCCATATAATACGTTCGTTTACATTTTCCATACTCTTCTTTACGGTTTTTAAACAGTTACTATCATTTATTATATAAAACGGCATTTTTGACTAATCACGGACATTTATTTGAGAAAATTTAATTCTAAATAGCAACGACGTTTCAGTTCATTTTTCAATCACCAGAAATAAATAGTCACAGCCAAAGGGAACAAAAGAGTACTGAAACGTCATTGCTATTTTGAATTGACTTTTCTTAAATAATGTCTGTTATTAGTACTTAGACGTTATTAGACGTAGAAACATAAAACATTTAATCAGTTGTTTTCTCCCTGCTGCTTTTTGCCAGTATTAATTATTTTATGTGAACCATTTTTTTTCTCATTTGAAAGTAGTAAGGTGCAAAAGATATTATTCAGATTCTAGAGAATGGTACGCGGGGTTATTGTAGTGAACTGGCGTTAAATAGAACAACAGCGATTTTTGAATGTGAGTACAATAACCAATAAACTATTTTCCTTTGCATCCGCGCGTGGAATATCGTCGCGCATACGAAATCTTCACGTGTCTGTATATTTCGCATTCAGTGCCTTCGTAAAATGCATGTTTATTTGTTCTTTTCTGTGGAAACGGAAACTCCGCGAAGCTATTCACAAAACACAAAACGTTTCCAGGAAAAACCTCAACCTTTACTGCCTTCCATAGACTTAAGACATTGATCTTCCGTTTTTAATAAATGTTAGCTGGCAAAAGGCCCCTACCATGTGGAAATATTGAGAACGGAAATGAAAGTATTAAGCCTAAGTACGCGCTACTCAGCTAAAATTAATAATCTTTCTGAGGTACAGCCAGCTACAAAACTTCCGTCTAAATTGCAGTCGAGTCAAGTGGAAAAGGAAACACCGGTCCGAAAAAGAGCTGGAAATTGAGCAGGAGATGTGGTCGTAACAAGTCCTTGCTGTTTCTGTAAATATATACTTAGCAAAAATATATACGAAGTACACACTAGTAGTAGCCTACACTAAATTGAATCAGAAAGGGAAGTCAACTGCTTACGAGAAGACTTTAACTTCTTTAACAGCCATCCATGATCACAGCGTACGTTAATTTTGCATATGGCATATAGCATTACAATCTCCTTTCTGTAACGGCATTAAAAATTGGTGACATATAATGGCTAAGAAGTAATTTAAACATAGATTACTTGTACATAGGTATATTAACAAAAATTACTATACTACATTTTAAACTAGAACTGTCCTGGCGTATCCTCATGTAGGGGGATTCATACACGTTTTTTACAGCTCACTGAAATCAGTATAATAACACCGCTGATTTCAAATCATTTCAAACGTTTTGATTGGTTGATTCAAGGTCGCACCCCTCGCGGGACATAACTGCCATCGGTCTTCTAATTTAAAAGAGACTTATACTATTTTTCTTCCAGAATTAGTGCACCTCGCACGTTTGATGAGGTCCTCAGATTTTTTATTAAACGTAGTAACAATTATGGTTGATTTACGACTGTGTGCAATTAATATATATATATATATATATTATGTTGGAATTAAAATAATTGTAATATTGTGTTATAAAAGAAAGAAATCAATATTATACGTTGGCAGAGAGTACTGCATTGGGAGTGCTTTTTATTATTATTATTTTAGAGGAACTGGCTACATGCGGATAATCCACGTGGTGGCAACTCCCCTTTAATAGAATAACAAGGGATGATTTGAAATTGGGGGTGCGGAAGGGTACAGGAAGGTAGATAAGGGTTAACTAGGGCCCCAGGGCTTTAGTTTAAGGATCCTACCCAGCAATACTCCAAAAGTGATGCGAGGAAAACCCTAGAAATCCTGCAACAGGTACGTTGAGTACTTGATTCTTTTTCCAAATCCTTCCGATGGCGGGAGAGGGGTTTTCTGTGGGGGCGCAGCATTCCCTTCACCATTTTAGGAGGCAACTGGACGACTATTCCAACAGGAATAGCGGACAAATCTTGCCGTATGCCCAAGGTCTGCGGCCCCGGAACACACACCTGTCAAAATAGGCTGAAGTGCCTCGACTTGTGGGAACCTTAGTTCAAAAGAAGCAGCGAGAAGAGAAGACATCTCCAAAGGTTAGCCTCCTCTGGGGCTATCTGGGAAGTCGATTTTTAGGGAGTCAGGGATTTTGATTTGTTAGTGAGTCATTCGATGCCAGCTCCGAGAGTGCGATTGAGATTCGTATATGGACATGGAATAAAATAAATGTATCAAAGATTTATAATTGTGTCTTAGTATTGAGAAGTAAACCGCACAAAATATAATCTTAATTATCAGTGATAGTGAATTATATTATTACAATATATATATATATATATATATATATATATATATATATATATATATTGTAACGTGAAAGAATAGTGTTTCCCCGAAAAACTGTACAGCACGAGGGATGACCGCTGTGGAAGGGGGATGACCTGGTTTTTAGGTAAGGGCGGACAATAGCTGGATGGGAGGAAGGGACAGTAGTGATTGACTAGCGGGACTGGAGAGACGGCGATCGTGTATGAAAGTGGAAAAACGTGGAGCCGGGAAGTGTTGGATGGTGACACCAGCAAGTGTTCCTGCATCCAGACGCCGAGACCACCTCCAGGAATTCGTATGTAATCAACTAATGTATACGCACATCAGTAGTGATTCGCGAGCTTCCAACTTGCATTAAAATTGTATTAATAAATGACCTAGATTTTTACATGTGTTCTTTTAATCGAGCCCTTTGCCAGCAAAGTTGGGAGCTGAACCCACACAATTTTTGTGTTCTGACATCCCGCAAGGGTAAGCAGGTTACAATATTGTGACGGTACAAGTTGAAAACAAGTATTTTCTTATTAAACATGAAAATTCTGCTTACACTCTTCTTACAATTATTATTGTTAATGAATTGTATACATATTCACGGAAGATTAATAATGTTCAATAGAAATAATTGTAATTTAAAGAATATTGATTATATAAGTGACGAGATAGAGATATATGCAAAAGATATAAAATATAATCAATAATTTTAGCCTTTCAATTTGTTAATATTATGAATCAATATGTCAATTTTTTGTGTAGTTTCCTTAAGAAGAAAAGGTCATGTAGCGCTGAATTATTGATTTATCAGTTTTAATTAATATAGGAACAGGAAAAATTTTAATTAAAAGATTTATTTAAGTTAAATTATCTTATGAAAGGAGAATTTTTTACAATGTCAAAAACTAATTATTTAAATATTATCCCTTTTGTGTACTTAACTGTTATAAGGTTTATTTTAATTTAAGAAATTTTTGAAAATTAATTTATTAAAATTAATTATTCTGGCATTGGAATCATGAATTAAAACAACGAAATTAATAGATTTTAGTGGGTGGCTACGTGAGGCGAGGTTCAAGCCCGCTACTTCAGGGAACCGCTAATGGCCTAGTTAGAAACGAGCACAATACTGATTGGTTGGACCAGTTAAAAAACTTGTATAAAAATGTAAATTTACATTTCAAAAGAATGCGATCGTGCTGATTTATTTTGTAATTACTGATTATTGGAGCGTGAAGTAACGTTAAACGTATGACTTAAACGGTGTTAAAACGTCATGTACTGGAGAAAAAAATTGATGTGTACAAAGACCAGAAAATTCTAAAAGACATAATTGTATGAACTAGTCGTTAGTTTAAGACTTTTAGAAGTAAAATAATGGTTAGTCTTAAAAGACTGTGGTGGGCTTTCTCTAAATTTTAAATTTATACGGTAAATTTAGAATATTATAACTTTTGTTGGGCGCCACCTGCTAGAAATTATTCTCACGCAGGAATGAAATAAAATACTTAATTAATGAAAAAAAAACAAGAATTTATTTTATACAACACTTACATATTCGCCCACACATTCTCAACAACGGAAGCTCTCCAGCCTACCAGGGATGCATGTACCCCCTACATTTCTCAGGATAAACCGTGGTTAATGTTTGAAGCAAACCGGCGCGTTACGTGGAAACATGGAATGCGACTTACTAGATCTGCAGTTCGGCTGGGTCGCCTCTCGTTGGCGAATCTAGCTGCAGCAACAGACGATTGGGACCCTACGTGTACACCCAACTTACACAGCACCGACTCTTTGATGGTCCAGAGTGATCTCCTCGTGTTCGCCGACTGATCTCGTCTCGAGAGATGTCCCTCTCGGTCCCCCCCCCCCCCAGTTTTTATAAATTCCAATAGTACCTTTAAAATGTCGAAACTTATATTTTATTTTTTTCGGTTCTTGGCATATAACGTTCTAATCAACTAAATTATTTTTTTTTGCAGCTGAGAACCAATTTATTCAGTTCTGCAATACATTTGCGATGCAAATTAACACTTGATTGTTCTAGAAATCTCATAAAAGTTAACAATTTAATTTAATTTACCAAATTTGAATTTGATTTTAACTGGAAGCTAAACCCACTGCACCTGTTTAAAAGGAAACGAATGTAGCTTGGTTTAATTGTCGTTTGAGCAATATTATGGAAAATCAATGCATAGCTCAGCAATACATCAGGTATTAAGAATATTAACTTATTTTCGTTCTATGCGTATTTTTCAGATATTTATAAGACGCGATAGCATCGAAGGCGAATGGAGTAGATTGAGGGAATGGAGGGGAGGTACAGCAAATATAAACATACACGTCAATTATCTAATGCGGTCAAGCTCTAGGCGCTAAATGAAGCTAATTGGCAACGCACAATGAGGGGATAACACCTGCGAACTAAGGCGACAATAAATGTGCGAGCACTGTAGTGGTACCTCAAGTTAAGAAACGAATATATATATATAAAGTCCCTTTACTTAATTTATTTTTTAAAAGATTTAAATTATATTTATTTTATATTTTAAACCAAATAAATGAAGGTTTGAATTTATCAATTTTTAATAGAAAATATTAATCTAGTGGCAGATTTAAAATTGATTAAATTGACATTTAATTAATATGAAATATTAAACATTATTGAAAAATAAAATTTATTTTATACATTCTTTACACAATTTTGAATTGGTTATTTAATTTATGTCTCGTGGCTCTTCATCAGGGCAGTTATAGAATTAGCATGGAATTTAAAATTTATAGGAAAAGCTATTCAAATCAAATTACAAATGTTATGCATAAATATTGTCCCAAAAAATACAATCAATAAATGGAATTAAATCTGAAATTTGACGGTACGAATAATTATTAAGCGTCTACATAATATTTGCCAAATTTAAAATTATGCATTTACATACGATTTATGATTAATCTTGAATTTCACTTGCACAGAATTTACAATACCATATATTTTTTTATATTTATTTATTTACAGTCTCATCGACATCTCAGGTTATTATCGACTCTTATGGATACTCATTTTGCTCTGTCTTAAGACTAACTGACCAGAGTTACTCTCACGCACACAAACATACATGTCCTCGCTGGGATTCAAACCCGGAACTCTGTGATGTGAGGCGGTCACGCTGTCCCCTACACCGCAGGAGATCGATTAAATCTTTTAAATACATGAAAAACTCTTAATTTGGAAGATTGACTTTTTCGTTGGAGAAGTAACTTCAAACCCTCTTGAGTCTCTGATTTGATTGCGATAACACTGTTGAAACGTCGTGCCTAAACTGGTTGGAAGCCGAAGAGTTATACACCAAGAAAAATTGGTCCTATTATTTTTTTTGTTTTAAATATATGTTTTTTAAAAAAAACTTATGCCATTTTTCTTCTAAATAAAGGTTTGTTTTATTATTATTTTTCCGTTTTTTAAATAATGTTTTAATACGTTCCGAACATTTAATCAATTCCATTAGTGTTAATTAATTTATAGTGTCAGACGTAATTCTTAATAACGACTAATGAAAATTAATTACTGGGTACTAAATGACTCGTGAACGCTGGAATTTATTAAGCAACGAAAACTATGATTACAATATCATATAATATATTAGGGTCATGAGCTCCAAAATAATAGTTTTAGATGTAAGAAAATCCGGCAATTATCTAGAGCGTAACAACACACACACAGTCGTCGTTTTGCGATAACCGAGCCACTGCAGTTAATTGCGAGGCAATAGCTTTAAAAAATTACTATTATTCGAGTTAATTACACGAAAATTGCCACAGCTTAAATCAATTAACTTTAATGTGGTGCGAAATCCAATTGCTGTTAATCGGAGAGTCGGTACTACGGGGCCGTCTTTACTATTAGCGAATTATTAGCTTGCGGAAGCGGTTCTGCGGTGCAGTGTAAATTTCAGACGTGCCAATTTACTAACCATTCTGCGCTACATTGGCTTTGGAACAGTGGATTACAGCCTTGCGAGCGTTATTCGAAATTAATATATGAGTAATATCACGCAATCAAAAAATGTGAATCACTTCCATTTTTATCACTGTTCCTAAAATTTTAATTATGGCGTTTCAAGACTGTCAAGAATAAATTAGGGGCGTACAACTGGATTTTATTCAAATTTTTGATTGCCAAAAGATTGTATGATTATGAAAATTTTTGTATGTAATTGCCTAAATATATTTAAAAATTTAATTTATTATAGCATCTTAACAAATCTCATAGAAAAGAAAAGTTGAATTACCAGAACTCAGTAGACGGGATACAACTTGCCATAAAATATATTCCTACTTACTTTTCGCGGTGTACGTTTAATTTGCTTCACAGGAGGGCCAAAAACTCAACGAGATGGTGAATATTTGACGAGAATTCTGAGAGATTTTAATACATTTAGCCGTCGGTAATTCAAATATATAAATACTGTAGGCTTTGAATTAATATCTCAAGTCTGTCTCAAAGAATGAAAATGAGTCAAGTGCGATCGAAAAACGGTGCTAAATGTTAAACTGCATTTTACACACAATTAAATCATGTTGGAACTGTGCGCAGACACACAAAATAATTGATTTAAAATTCGTTCTTCTTCTTGCACCACAAGAAACAATGAAAACATTGTCGTCTACAAATTTCAAAACTAGATAAAAGTATATTTGTACTAATTTGAGCCCTTGGCTCATACAAAATAAACGGCATTCAATTTTCAAAAGAGTTCGTTCATAATTGCTTTGGAGTCAGGATAATCGTTTCTCATACAGCTGGCCGTGACGCAAGGAGGATGGAGCTCAGGGTAGAAGGGTGGTAAAGGGAGAGGGTGGCCACTTGTTCCGGAACAAGTTTAAACGATGCGGTCTAAAGTTGTGCGGTGTGGCAACATGTTGCTCTGTACCCATACAGCAAAACTGAATAGCTGTTCTACGAGCCGAAATACAAGAAGACGACAGGTTTAAACGCCTCCACTAGAGCTGTAATATTTAGTCGCACTTAAATGTACAATACGATTATATAGTTAGATAAATACGTATCCAAAAAAATAGACAAAAAATAAGTGCTAAATAAATACCACACAACGTTTCTCCAATCCTCTTTGCTTTCTTCAAGTGATTCAACTAAAATAAGAGTCGTAAGAACGACATCTTTCGGCTCTTCCTTTACTTGAATCACCGGGCGAAAGCAACAAGGATTGGAGAAACGTTGTGTGATATTTATTTAGCAAATATTTTTTGTCTGCTCTTTAGCTGCTTGTTTAGTTAATTATTTTACTTTTAACACAAACGTTTCGTTTTAATTTCAATATGATTTTTTTTCAATACTCTCCTTTTTAGCTGACTGTCCAGCGATTCTCGGGTGTTTAGTTATGACCACCTGCAATTAAACAGGAAAATAAATCAATTCTATCTATACTGTAAAGCATGTTTATTATTTGATTTACAGATATTTAAAAGTAAAATTTCCTTGTGTCTTATACAAATGAACTTTTCTTTAGAGTAAAAGGCTACATGACGTTAATCCACGTGGTGGCAAACTTCGCTTTAATAGGAAGGGATTTGAAAGACAGGACATGGATGGGGAGGGGAAGGTAGCCAAGCCCAAACCTTTAACATAAACAACAGTTTTAGTTTCACTTGCAGCTTAAAGAATAAATAAATTATTCAGTGTATTCCCCTTTGAGTTAACAATGTAATGACGTACAAGGGGTGAAAATGCAGATCTCAAATCCTCCGTGATACAGAATACACGGTTCCTGTAACTTCTTGATCGTGATCGATGGAAATCGAAATGTCTTAACGTTGAATGGGAGTTTCATGTAAGTGAGTAGTATCCTAGGGATAAAAATTGTCTCAAGTCCCTTCATGAGAATAAATCTTTTTAATTACATTTCAGTGAATTTTAGTTATGCTGTGCCTTCTAGAACATTCTATAGGTTTCTAAGGGATTAAACTTGAGCTTAAGCGACATAGGGACTGGCACGAATCTGTTTAGCTGAGCACTAGTCTAGTTCATTTTGTACATTTTAAATGTTATGGTTTCTCGTCCTCCCGCAATTCTGATGGGAGCGTACACGGACGGCATGGCGAATGCCACGTCTGTTCACCTCAAAGACCTCCAAAACTATCAATTTGAAACCAATCCCGATCGTATATTTTATTAACCCTCTTTCAGCCCTGGCCAATGTCGATATGATGTTAAATTGCGTCACGATCAATTTCAGCGATCCCGAAAACAATTTATTCCACACTAATGTTAGTCGTTTTCGCATTAATTTTACTTTCCCTTACGACCCGCACCCGTAGGAGTGCTCTGAATACATTACACCCTCTGTGTTCTTTCCTTGACAATGTTCACCAAGTTTAGCTGAAATTGATCCATGGTTTCAGAGTTATGCTCGAACACACACACACACACACACACACACACACACACACATATATATATATATATATATATATATATATATAAAACACTTTGGAGCGTGTAACTAAAATTTGTTAAAAGAAACAGCAAAGCAAGCATTGTGAGTCATTTCGGCGAGCAAAAAGTGTTGATTATTAATTTTAGTGTATAAAAATGGCCTCTCTATAAAGTGTTAATGTATGTGAGTGCACGAGCCAATTTCCTTGAATACCAGAAACATTAAGGTAAAATTGCGTAAGTAAATGATATTATCGTCAGATTTCCGAGTTCAAATTTAAATTTCATATATCATATTTTGTATTGTAATTTTCTATTGATTGTTTGAATTAATGCCTGGATAACTTTGTAAATATTGATTTTTTAATAAGTATTATTTATTGAAGGTCCGGTGATCTGCCCTGAGAAATAGCCGTAGTATTATTGTAAAGAATTAATATGTAATGTGATTTAAATAATTTGCTTTAATAAATTAATTTGTTTGTATATTTTAAATCTTGATTTTTTAATTATAACATCCGATCATTTTAATAGTTAATTATTACAAATTGACGCCTTAATGTGAAGCAAATCAAATTAAAAACTATTTTAAAGTAAATACTACAAAATTGAAACCTCAACGTGAGGTCTTGGTTTTTTATTAAATTGTTAAAACGGTAATTACTATAAATTGTACTCCAACGTGGAACTTTAAATGTAATTTATCATAAATTACTACAAAGTGGCGCCCAACGTGTGGCACATTTTAACCATGTTTTAATTAAATTGTTTAAAGAGGTAAATAATTCAATATATATATATATATATATATATATTGTAATGCCAATTAATTAGGCCATTAATTGTTTGGACGTAAAATTTGAATTGTTTGAGAAATCCATTATAGCGGTCTGATCGAACAAAGCGACAATGGAAAAAGCGTGCTCACTTGCTTTCTCGAAAAGTAAAAAATGGCGCATGCACGCTAAAACTCGGGAGAACTAGGAGTCATTTTGCGGAAAAACATCGTGAGGAGCAGAACAAGTAATATAACTGTTAGTAAGCGGAGAAAGATTGCTAGGAGTCAGTTCGCGGAAAAACATCGTGAGGAGCAGAACAAGCAATATAACTGTTCGTTAATGGCGGGACATTTCAGAGGACGGAACGAATAATACTAGAGCAGAGAATAGCCGTCGTTAATGTATTATTAAACAAAGTTGTGAATTTAAGACAAAGTAAAAACATTCACGGAAGTATTACATTGTAAATATCGCTAAGTAAAAGTAGTTTACGTATACAGCCAGTCGGAATAGTGAAGTTGCAGTTTAAGTCCAAAGCGATAAAAGAGTAACAAATCTACGAATCATAGGATTCGTATAAGCCAAGCAGACATCAGATACTGACAAAAAGGAGGATCATCCGAGTTCCTGTGAGCCTATCAATTTTGACTTCAATAGTGTAAACTCTGTGAGTCGACTTTTAGAATCAGTGTATAATTTTGCAATAGTGTACTTCCGAAACCAAAAAGAATGCTTGGACAGATTTAAGTAACAAAACCATACTAATGATTAATTGTAAACGTAATTAAAGGATAGAGTCAGATTTCGTTCTCTTTTAATTGTCAATCAGAGTTAATTTCTTTACTTTTAAATTTCGTTCTCTTTTAATTGTCAATCAAAGTTAATTTCTTTTCTTTTTCTTTTCTTTCTATCGACGTACTGTTTAGGTAAATGTGAACTGTTTGTTAATAAAATTTTAAAATCAATTTGTTGTGTCCATTATCAAACCCAGTCAAGGCCCTGAGAGAATGAGATCTCAAATTTTGTGTTTGTAATCATCTTTTGTTGCCACAAAATAAATAAATCTTTTAATTGTTAATTTTTGATTATTATTTCATTTAATTAACGCCTTGCATTCAATTATTACCTAAATGGCTGTTCACGTGAGGTAAATTCTTCAAATTCTCTAAATATAAATTAAATAAAGCTCAATTTTTAATTATTACAGTTTGGCTTCCACGACGCAGGGCAAATTAATTAACGCCTTATTGTTAATTATTACAATATATATATATATATATTGCTATGCTATGCTTTAATTTTCTTTACATTAATTATTTAAAATTAATTGGCTCGGGTCCGTTAAATTCATAAGTCCAAAACAACACATTTATTAACACAAAAATTAAAAAATACATTATTATAATTTTTTTAAATTCAGATGTTAATTACAAACAAAATTGTAGAATGTTCTAGCTCAGTTAAATGTCGTTATACATTACATCAGGGAGTTAAGTGGGGGTGCTGTAAATATCGCCAGAAATTGCAGGCTAAACTATACCGCAATAAAAACCTCTTGAATCGACCTCACACTGCATATAAATGTACTATTTTACTTCTACTGTTCTCTATCCTCGAATCGGCGTACGGGCACGCAGGCAGGATCTCCACAGCTGATCAGAAACTCTCGCAGGATAGCGTTATTCTGGAGCTTAATTTCGTACTCGACAATTAGAATTTACGCTCCAATTCCATTGATTGTCGCTTCCGATTATTAACTAGCATTTTTATATTATATTTATTTGTTTAGAGTCATATCAACATCTCAGGTTAGTAGCGACTCAGTATGGGAACTCATTTAGCATTTTTATGACAATAATTAAAACGCAGAATTTAACAGTTAAAAGTTGGACTTATGTAAAAATAAAGAGTTTTCAATTATAAACAGAATAAATTAGTGGTTAAATACTCAATTTAAATATTCTGAAGGAGTTAATATGTCGATAACAGTTTATAATTACAATACAAGTGTTTGAAAATAACTTTCATCATTCTTGTATATTTAAAACAAAAATTAATGTAGTTAATTTAACCCGTTTTACTTGTAAGTACTTATATTGTACTGTGTTTTATATTTGTGTTTGTATTGTATTTGGCATTAGTCTACCTCTGGAAACCTTAACAGTTGATAAGGTCAAAGAAATAAAATCTACAACATCTGCAGAAAGCAACAGAGTCCCGAGAAGTAGCCGTTTCTGGCAATTCGCAATCCTTCACTGAGCCCTCCCCTACCCAACCCATGTGTGAGTTATGTAAATTGCAGCTGACAACAAACCACAATAAAATATTCTTTCCAAAAAATTACATTAATTTAAACGAATACATATAAACTGAAGAAGTCGATCTCGTATAATGTGCTCTGAACATAATTTATGACAAACTACCTTTTTTAAAAATTAAAATTATTCAAATTTCACTTTAGCAAATCCCTTTTCATTTATTTTAATAAATTCATGCTTTACGAATTAATACCTAAAATAATTATTTAAAGAATGCTCCAAGAAATTATTTAGAAAATTTTACATATTATTATAATATGATTTATTAAGCTCAAAATGAGTATTAAATTTCCTTGTGTTCAGGTTCGTGATTGGGCAATACGTGACGGTGCACGGCGACGTCATCAGTCACGTGAACATCAGCCAGGTCCAAGTTGAAGACGGAGGAGAGTACACATGTACTGCGGAAAATCGCGCCGGAAAATCATCACATTCCGCGCGGCTTAATGTGTATGGTAAGTTCAGATATTTCCTTGTAATTTATGTTTCACAATTGATATTTTCTTGCGTAGAAGCAGAAAGGACGATACATTTTGTCAATCTTTACTTATATTAAAGGCTCTAATAGCATACAAAATTATGTTCTTGGATTAAGTTTCAAAGAGTCATAAAAATTCAGTAAAACTACTTAAATATAATTTATTTATTTATTGGTTTGGAAGTAAATTATTGTCTTTTTCCTTAAATTTATTTTTATATTCAACTGAAGAGGTCTCTGATAACACGGAGGAAACACTTTGCGTATTATTTGTAAATTTATTTAATATATTTCTGACATATTACCATCTTACATTAATTATATTTATATAAAGTCAGGTCACATTGATTATCCAATTTCATTTATAAATCTACTGAATATTTACTGTACTCTATCTGTATTTTTCAGCATCTTTTTTTACGCCTGTCTTCTTCTCTGATTCATCTCCCATTCCCCATCCTACTCTCTCTGACTTCATTCAATAGTATGGGAAAATATTTGAAAAAGCGCAGCATCGTGGCTGCCCACAATAAGTGGTATTTTTGCCCGCCAGGATCTACCTCGCTTTGCACAAATGATTCCCGACGTTTCAAATAGCGTGTCAGCTGCTTTTGAAATGCCTCCAAAAATATTTCCGCTCATATTTTTGTATTTGGCACTTCGCTGGCCTCCGTTGTACATTAGTTCAGAGATCCTCACTATAAAAGAACGTTCACAAACTGGTCGAGACATTTGTACATAGTAAAATTCACGCTTTTCCAATGCCTAGATATGGTCTGCCTATAAAAAATATATATTTAATTCACAACACAATGTGATCGTCGGACTCAAGTGGAAATAAATATACAGAAAATTACAAATTTTCACTACAACGTTTTGAAGTTTAAATTTTACTTGATAGAAAAATATAAAATTTAAATTTAATTAATGAAAATCACAGGCTTTAATTATGATTACATATTATATTAAGAAAAAACTATTATTGTAACTGAGAGAATCGATATGAATTTTCGTCGATAGTTAATAGAAGCACATTGAAATGTAACGAATATATAATTAAATGTTAACTTGATACTAAATTTCAACATCACTTGCTGTTATGAAATAATTTGAATTGTTAATTTTACCGTCAATCTAATTTTAAGCTAATACGATAATATTTTAATGCACTGGAAATAAACCACCAAGTATTTGTTTCATTTTCCCTATGTTTACAAGTATACTATTTTACAATTTCTGTAATATACTAAAAATATAAATTTTATTTGACTTACAGATGTTCATTTTTAAAAAATATTTAAGCTTCCTTACTCATAGATATGTCAAATGTGTAACAATTTTGAAGACCCTTATACTAATTACTTCAAGTACGTCTAATGAGATACAGGGAAAGAAGTCGTACGGAAATTTTATTTACTTAATATCAGTGAAATATACAATTTTTTATACGATCGTGGAAGATGGATAGGACTTTTGAGATGCTATTTTTTATGATTCGGTGGCCGTCGAATGCACGGTAGTTGCCCAGACGTTGGTAGATAGGATGGAAATTTAGAAGGTGATGCTGTTGGATTATGATGGGTACAGGAAGTGAAGTGGCCATTAGAGATTGAAGGTGTCGTGGTAGTAATGAGAGTGGAAACCATGTGGCTATTTCTGTGCATTATACGGCCACCAATCTATAAAAAAAATAACATCCCAAAAGTTCTATCCATCTTACAGCATCATATATGCTTTTGATGGAAACCTAAATTCAAATATACCTATGCCCCGGATATTATCCTACATAACCTAAAACAAATATATCAAGATTTAAAACTCCCCAATTTTCCTCTTCGACATTCTGACCAGGTGTCACTCCTAAATCCAGAATGTGTCATGTAAGATGACAGTCTGGCAGCCGTCTCGGTAGTCCAAGGCCCTTCATGGGCTGTCGAGCCAAGGAGTTAGTTAATTTTCCTCTATGCGTTCCCATCACAGATCAGTTGCTTAAACGGAAAATTGCCGTTTGGATTACTTTTTCCAGATCCAAAACAATAATTAAAGCCAACGCCTATCAACACCAAAACACAAATGATGTTAAAAAATAATTAGAATGATTGTGTTCCAAAACACTTTTTCCTGCATCATAATTGTACTTTCGTTCATCTGCCGCAAATCGAAGCATATCTTGCTTTACAAAGAAGGGAAAGCCTCCAAATTCCACGTTCTTTAATGAGATGTGAACGTCCAACCCCTGGTCGACACTTGTGGTTTCTCCGTCCTTTAATCATTCTCCATTGATACTCACGATAGTAGTACGCGAACAACCCACCAACTCTCGTTCTTATGCGCCGATCCATAACAATCTGCTCTTTGTCTAAGCCCCATATGTCTATTTCACTATTTTAAGCACGTACTGTCGCTAGAACGATTCCTCGCTTGCAACAGCTCCACGTCACGTGTCCGCAACGTCACCAAGCGGTATTCAATCTCGCGGTGGGAAATTGTCATAATGTTTTGGCTTATGTGCCACAGACACAATTAATTTTTCTTTTTTTTAGAGTAACATTTTACATTACAAAGTATGTATATACGTACATATATATACATTTTTATGTACGCAAGTAACCGGGTGCGGGATAGCAGTAATTTTATAGCATTAGGATCCTCCGTGCTCATTTCATCTTGTCTCATTAAGTTATGTTTAATCACTTAACGGCTTCCCCTATCCCTCGCGTAACTTTTGTTTACCGCCGTTTCACTTTAGTTGATAAAAATTCGTTCCCGCATTCGTCCCCCTCTCAACTCTTCCATTGCAGATGTATGGGCGAAAAAAATAATTTTTACAGCTGGATTACTTTAATTGAAATGTTTTCAGAAATTTTTTCATTCGTTTTCCACTTATTGTAAAATTCTACATGAAACCGAGCATACATTAGTGATTTTTCGAATATTCAATACATACACAGTCTTTCATATCAGAATATCAGCTTCGTAGATAAAAATATTTTGAAAGTGGATAGAACAAATACAAAGAACTAAATGGACGTAAAGTTGCGCAATTTGCCAATTTGAAACATTTTCAATCTCCAAGCTTACAGCAACAATGTTATATGATTTATCGAAATTAATTTGTCGCCCAAAATTAAATACTAGCAAATGTTTATAACAGACACTGAAATTGCCGCAAAAGAATGTTTTTCTTTCGTTTCATTGTGCGATGGTACATCTCTGAACCATTTACTTTGTACATCTATTGATTCATAAGTCTGGAAATATTCTTCTAAACGGCTAAAAACATGTTCAGCCACAGCAATTGTGATTCGCATAACGGTTTTGTTCAAACTCTCTGCATTTTGTTTGCTGTCCGCTATAGTTACGTGATGGATGTTAACCTTTTCGCAGCATTGAATAATGACAAATATCATGCAATGATAAAATTGTTGTATATTAAATTCTAAAAGAGATACAAATTAAAGTAGTTTCTATGAGGGGCCTCTAGCTCTCTACAGTCTACACCATATTATATAGGTAAACTTTTTTAAGGGTAACAGGCTACATGAGGGTAATCCACATGGAGCAAATCCCCTTTAATAGCATAGGAAGGGATTTGAAAGGGATGCGGAAGGGTAGGGGAAGGTAGCGAAGGGTTAACTAGGACCCCCGGATTATAGCTTAAGGACCCTACCCGGCATTCGCCTTAAAGTGATGCAGGGAAAACTCTAGAAAAACCTGCATCAGGTAGGTTGGGCATTGGGTACTGGTCCCACGCCCTTCCGATAGAAGGAGAGGAGTTTGCTGTGGGTACGCAGCATTTCATTCACCGTGCCTCGACCAATATAGGTATTTTTTTTGTGTGTCGACAGGCTATGTATAGGGTAATCCACATAGTGGCAACTCCCCTCTTATGGCATAGGAAAGGGATTTGAAAGGGTGGATGCGGAAGGGTGGTGGAAGGTAGCCAAGGGTAACTAGGGCCCCCGGGCTATGGTTTTAAGGATCCTACCCGGCATTCGCCTAAAGAAATGCAGGAAAACCCTAGAAAAACCTGCATCAGGTAGGTCGGGCATTGGGTACTTGTCCCACGCCCTTCCGATAGCGGGAGAGGAGTTTGCTGTAAATGGATGTATATGTACCAAATTCTCACAGAAACGTATGAAGGAATTTCAGCCAAATGTTTCCCACGTATTACTTACACCCCCTTGCAGCTTACGTTCTTTCAATCCCCATTGGTGTAGGTGAGTTGACGGAAGTGACAAAGGGCCAATAAAGAAAATGTCAAAAATACCTAATATTAGTGTCCAATGACAGAGCTGATTGGCGATTGTCTCGAGTATGTTTAAGCCCAAATGTAGTCAAAAATAACTCTGTAGAATCTTCTAAAAGACCGTGTAAATAAGATGTAATTCAAGAGACTTTTTTAACAGGAAAGGAAATTGCCGAAACAGTTTCATCCTGGGACGCGACTCGTTCCGGCTGATCTGTTCTTTATCTTTAAGATATTAAAATTTTCCAGTAAAATAAAAATGAATCAAAATTTGGCTTCAACAATGTCATGAAGAGTTTTCTCTGTCTTCTATAAATTTAATTATGCCATAGATTTATTTTAGGTCTCATTTATGACTTCTATTTATGTTTTATTAGAATAGTATCTGCGAATAACCAAAGTTGGATCCAAAAATTGTACTCCTTTTATTGTACTTTAATTTAATTGCATTAAATTCAAATTTTTCTGACTTTATTTGCGGATTTATTTATTATATACATTACCTCTATTTCAGAAAGAGCTCTCTGGTCGTTTGAGGTAAAGATAAATAAGTACAGAAAAGGCAAACCAAAATAATAGCTTAAGACAAGTACATGGAACTGCATGGAAATAAAAGAAAACAGAAACACCAAACCCGCATTGCAAGAAAGCCATATTCCCTTTTGATAGTAAAAAAAAAACAGTGATAACACAGCACAATTTTTGTTTTTGCCACGGAAATGGTATTGTTGCGTCATATTTTGATGTATTAAATATTCATGCACACTTTGTCGTAATGAAATCAATCGAATATGTAACATTTAAAACAATGATAGTTACAATTATCTGACATTTTAATTTTAAAATAAGTAAATAAATTGTCCATAAAAACAACGTCCTCAATTTACTAAATATTTATTAATATAATATCAATTTTGGGCAGATATTGATTGAAGAACTTGACTTTTTTATACAAATTATTGATAATACTCCAACTCCTAATGAAGTCCTAACTTAAGGACAAAACGTTGTGAAATTATATTTTTATGAATTGCTTTATTATTTTTTTCTGTCCTATGGTCAATTAATTTATTTATTCCAAGCAATGTTAATGACTATTATATATCTCCTATGAACTCCTTTATATTAAATTCTGTTCCCATACACCTAAAGTGATGTATTGGAGGTTGTGTATCACTTATAAAATTAACGGTAAAATTAAATATTATGGAAAATTAATTAACTATTAAAGGAAGTATAAATTACTATAAACTTGGTATCGAATGCTTACAAAAGTGATCTATAAATTGAGAAAAGTTGCTTCCTCAATTAACTTATATTAAGTTGTTAGGTGTAGCGTAATAGTTTTTGATTGCTTAATATATATTTTTACACTTAATTACATTAGATATTAGCAAGAGAAGAGATAACTTGGCAAGTTGGAACCTAACTAGGCGCCAGCATTTCTGGGAGATAATCCTTGGTGTCTGGGCAGAAGTACGTAGCGGTGGACATCTGGTTTTTACTTGAAGGTTTGACTCGTGAGAACGCAATGTCTCCAGACATATAAAATTTCATAGGACACGTGATTTCCTGGACCAATACTATTTCTTGGTCCAGGATGATCGTCCAAAAGGTTCAATAAGATCGAAATCTTTGCACGTAGCGTTTGCTCCGCAGAGACATTCCTCTTCATTCCAAGTGTTTCAATCCTTAACGCGCCTAGGAGCGGCTGTTAAGGTACAAGTTAATCCAGAGATTATCGGATCAGATTGTTTCTCCGTATATATTTTGTATATAAAAATCCCTGTAAATATTTTCATTTATTCAAATTAGTAGTTACCTAAAATTATCCTTAAACGTTCCCTTGATTTTTTTAAGTATTAACCCCACCCCGCCAAATAAGAAACTGGTATTCAATAAAATTATCATTCATATAAAATTACTTATTTTTCCTGTGTCAACCGGTCGTGATATATTTTTTCAGGATCCCTACTTGAAGTACCTTTTATAAGATTTGTTTCCTACGCAGATCGCGTACGGAGTTTTAATTTCTGAACCATTTCCCGAGAGAGTGAGCAGCCTTAATCTCACTAATGGGAGCGGCTTACTCGCCAGGTAAAGGAGTACGACAAAGTGAAATTCTGTGGCTATACATTTCCTACCAAATAAGTTGCCAAAATCACTGTTGCCCATGTAGGTACTCTACCTACAGAATATATATTTTAATGGAATTTAAGGGGGTAAATTATTAATTTGTAACGTAAAACATCAAAAGACTGAACGAGTATATATATATATATATATATATATATATATATATATATATGTTGTAGTAATTAAAAGGAAATATAATTAATTTATTAACAAGAATTTTGGCCTGGTATTTTTGGTGGCGTAAACACACGAGTGGTGTGCAAGAACATGGGGCGATAATGCCTGCTTGCTGGGATTGTCGAAAAACATTTTGCTAGACGCGCAGAGTTCCAGTGTGTGGTAGGAGACGGTGGAGAAAGGACAAAATTCTGAAAGTCTGTGGACAGGAGGTATAGGAATAACAATTCGGACAAAATTTCAGAAAGTGTGTATTTGGGAGGCAAGACTGTTCTAACAGTCAAAACGATCTACGGTTTCCATTCTATGAGCAAATAACTGCAACGATATTACGCCGACTGTTATTTTCCCTGATGCAGAATAGTTTCGGAGTCTAGCCTACATTCACGAGTTAGACATTTCTTCAATTATTGGGAGCCAATTATTGTATCCAGTAAATAACCAAACTTTGATAATGGTAATAAGTTTTATATAGAGAGAACAGTAAAGTAAATGTTATAAGTAAACTCAGCAAGCAGAAAGTGTTGCCTATTAAATTCTATCTATAATGGCCTGTATTTAAAGTGTTAATAATAATCGTGTGTGTGTGTACGATCCCATTGCTTGGCACAACAAAACTTTAAGGTAAAACTGCACAACTTATTATCTGTAAACCCGCCAGTAAATTATATCATATCGTCTGACTTCCGAGTTCAGATTTCATATTTTATATTGTACTGATTGTTTAAATTAATGCTTTAATTGTAAATTTAATTATATAACATAAATATTTTATTATTGAAGACCCGATAGTCGGCCCTGAGATTTAGGCGCGGTATATTGTCAAGTTTAATACGACATCAATAATTTGATTTAATAAATTAATTTATTTGTATGCTCTAACTTTTCTTTAATTAAAACATCCAATCACTTAATTTTAATTTGCTTAGCATTTATCTTTAAATGAAATACTATAAAATTGTTGATTCAACGTGTAGCACGCTTAAATCATATTAATTGATTACTACAAATTGGCACCTCAACGTGGGGGCTTGTTTTAAATTGTATTTTAAATGAATCATTACAATATATATAAATTTAAAATAATCGCCCTCAAAGGAGAAATGTATATATATATTGTAATAAATAATGGCGGCTTATTAGTTAAATTATTTAACAAAAAATTATTTAATTAATGTTACAATTAATTTGCCCTACGTTGGCACGCCGAAATGTAATAATTAAAAAAAGATTGATTTAATTTGCCCCACGTTGTGGACCAAATTGTAATGAATAGATAGAAAAGTTAATTAGATGAATTGCCCACGTTGTGGAAGCCAAAAATATAATTATTAAAAAAACAGTGATTAATTAATTAAAAAAACAAATTTCATTAAATTACATAAACAATTTTTTTTCAGTTTTAACAAATTGATAAATCGTTCTGGAAGTTTATTTTATTTTATGGAAATTTACAACATTTGCTCTGAGGGTAAATACATTTAAAATCTCAAAGTTTAGCAATTTGATAACACTTCTCTCAGGGTCGTTTACCTGGGCTTGATAAGTATTGAACAATCAAAGAATTTATAAATTAAGTAATTAACAATCCAAAACCAAAAATTATAGAAACGAAATCTGACGAATACCTTTAACTATCGTTTACAAACATAATTAATTTGGTTTCTACTTACAAAAATGTCGTGCTGGTACCAGACTTAGTTTCGGGGCTCGGGCGCACAATTTACACTAAAATGGCCATGAATCACTGATTCTACACTTGATGGTTAAACACACCGTCGTAGTTATTGGATCTTCGTCCGGGAATTGAATCTGTTGCACCTTCGGATCATCAGCCTGACTTATTGTTACTCAATGTCTTTACATGGGAAATGTTGATCTCAGTACGCGTAGGAATCGGAATGTGGCGCTAAATATTTGATTATGCTTTGCGGTTTTTTACAAAGTATCTCTCTGTCCAGACTTTATACTTGGATTTTAAACTTATAACTCTCTCGGTTGGATTTTAAACTTGGGCCACGCTGTTCGTTCTCTCAATGTTACGACTTCTCCCTCCTACGATTTCAGACAGACTCCTTCCTCTCCCAACCACAATTTCAGACAGACTCCTTCCTCTCCCGACTACGATTTCAGACAGACTGGCCTTCCAGCAAACGCACGTAGCCCGCGACAAAGCCCGCTGAAATTGTTGTCTTTTAAGAATTTGTACCGTTAACAATCCAATTATTTAAAATAATTACTGGCCTAAAATTACTATTACAATATATATATATATATATATTGTAATAACTAGCTAAGAAAGACATGAAGTCTGTTCTTATTTTTGTCAGATTTGTTTACGAACTCAGACTGGGGATCCTTGAGTGATTTGAACATATAAAAAATAATGATAAAATGACGGCTTTTAGTGAGGGGAAGGACTAATAATTGGGGCGTTTTTTGCAGCTCTTAGGGTTAATTGGTTGTGGACGACGGAATCCTAATCGCATAATTACAGAAGGTTGTTGGACGATATAATTATATTAAAAGAAAACGTTTAATTTAATTGATTGAGTGGCTCTCGGAGCGGGAGAACGGCAACAGATGGTGTTTGTTTGGCGAAAGTGGAAATGCAAAAACTGTGAAAAACAAGGGAATATTCTGGAGCCGGATATAAATAAGAGGGCAGTTAGACAGTTTAGAGGATCATTATTATTTTCGGTTGGAGAGGAGACGGACGTGTCAGCGGGGAGAGCGAGGGTGCAGGTCCGCAGGGACGGACGTAGGGCCAATTTAAAGTGGCCTAAACAATTGTTATGAACAGTTTGGAGTTTGCAAAAAGGAGAGATCATCGTATGCAAGGTCAAGCTAGGCGGCCGAGAGTAATTAGCTGTACATCAGTCGTCAACAGTCGGTGGGAGGTACATCGTGGAGGTCTGTCTGCCAGCAGAGGTGTTTGAATTCATCGAGAGGGTGACGTCGTCAAGAAGAGATGGCTGTGGTAGCAGAGTGTGAGCGCAGCCTGGTGCCTTTTAAGCCTGTATGAAGTGAGTGTGTGGACCAGAGAGCGTGTAAGTTTATTTTTCTGAATTAATAATTGTAAATTGCTAATAAAGGGTAAAAAGGTGTCAGATTTCGTTACTTTCGTTTCAATCATTTCATTGGTTTCACTCGTTTCAATCATTTCAATTATTTCGTTTCATATATATATATATATATATATATATCTGAAGGCGATTATTTTAAATTCTATTCCCATACACATAAAATTATCTGTTGATAGTAATATGTAAACATATGCGCACTTAGAAATGTTTTCATTCTGTAGTACTCTTAATTTCACTCCTACTTTGTATCTCTATGCACCCAATTCTTTGTCCCTCTGCTGGTCTATATTGTCTAAAACAGAAATATGACCTTCATAATATTAACTTATCGAGAAAGTATTCAATGTAACTTGACTAACTTGTTAACTGTGGTGTTAAAATTGTTTTTAAATATTTTACTAATTTGAATTTTATCAAAAACTTTAAAAGTACAATCCAAGTTTTTGACGAACATAATACAAAATAAACGGTTTGGACTGCAATAGATTTTATAGAACAAGCTAAACTAGCATTAAAATTTCATATTAAACAACACAATATTAATTTGAAATATCCTGGTCGAAAGCATTCAATGGCATCCAAACATGTTTATCTCCATAATCATAATTCTGATTGGATTGATGTAAAATTCTTGGATGAAGAAAACAAATATTTCCAAAGTCTAATGAGTGAAATGTTACATATTAAATCAACTACTGCTGTGATTAGTGTAAATAATACTACTTATAATTTAAGCAGAATATATGATACATCATGATTTTAACCTACTTACAATGTAAATGGTATGTACCAAATATATATTCATTAAATAATTAATAGTCCCAAAGTTGGCAAGAAACGTATTTCAGTTTGCATTCTTAATTTTATTGGATATAATTGATTTTGAATATTTTATTGGTTATTTTACTTATTTTGATAACACTTTGTCGGTCAAAATTTATGTATGTTTCTATCGTCTTAAAATGATCTCCCAACATCATCAGTTATATCAGCACTGAGGTTGATTTACAGTAGTTCACAGTTCTGTTCTGTTGTTCTATGTCATGTGTCAGCTTCCAATTCAACCATTTTTTAATTCGAACTCATTCAAATCTTCCTTGTGTTGTCTGTATTTTTTCACAACAGAAAATTGCTGATAATAGGAAAGACAGACAATACAAGTGATAATATAAATACCACACAACGTTCGTATCCTGGTTCCTGTAAATGGTTCAACCTTACAGTGCAAAATTCTGCACTAATATCTTTCTTGTACATTTGAAGCCTGCATACCGCGTTATGTTGTAATTCGCTGGATGTAGACCTAATTATGCATTTTCTTACCCACTTTGTAATACACTTCTTTTCTTCTCTCAATATGAGGAAACCATTCCTGAAATTTTGCTGTCGACTTTTGTTACGCCCTGTATGTACCTACTGTAAAACCTTGTTCCAACGGCTGGTGGGTTGACGAGCCTCGTCTGAAGTTTGGCAGATCTCACGCCATAGGAGCCGAAAGACGCGTTATTACTCAGAGTGGCCCGGTTTTGCCCGTGTATTGTCGGTACATCAAAGGTCTGTGGCCCGGATTCATTACTGTCAACGCAAAGCCACGAGGTTTTCCGCGCCATGGGAATGGCTCGAGGTTGGAAGTCGACAAGCCACGACAGGCGTGAGGACTGACAAACTTCACGGGAGACCTTTCAAACCACAGGCCGTGGACCACAAGAACTAACATAACTACTGTGGGAACGTTGTGTTTCTTATCAGTATTTGTGTATTAATGATATATATATATATATATATATATATATATATATATTGTAATATCTCAAATAAAACTACCAATTTAAACAATTATTATTTATTAAGACACAAATTTACAATTACACAATTCTAATGAAATTTTATAAAATCAAAACAATTTTATTTAACTTGAATACATTTGATAAATTAGACTCGGTACCCCAGGGTCTTTACTGGGTTGATAAGGAAACGGAACTAAAAATTTACAATTAAACAAATACAGTTAAAATAAATGAAAAACGAAATGAAAAGATTGAAATGATTGAAACGAAATCTGACCTTTTTACCCTTATTTAACAATTTACAATTATGAATTCAGAAAAAATAAACTTACAATCTCTCTGGTTCATGCAATTTGGATCTCTCGCATACCGGCACACATTCACTCCATACGGCTTGAAAGGCACCAAGTTGCGCTCACACTCTGCTTTCTCTTCAGACACCTCTTCTTGATGATATTACCCTCACGACGAATTCAACCAACTCTGCTGGCAGACAGATTTCTACGACGAACTCCCACCGACTTTTGATGACTGATGTCCCACTGATTACTCTCGGCCACCTAGCTTGGCCTACCATCCGATGATCTCTCCTTTTTGCAAACTCCCAACTGTTCATAACATTGTTTCGGCCACTTTAACTTGGCCCTGCGTCCGTCCTTGCGGACCTGCACCAACGCTGTCCCCAGTAACACGTCCGGCTCCCGTCCACACGAAATGATAATGATGCTCTCTCGTCCAACTGCCCTCTTATTTATATCCCGGCTCCAGAATATTCCCTTGTTTTCACAGTTTTTTGCATTTCCACGTTCGCCAAACAAACACCATGTGTTGCCTTTCTCCCGCTCCGAGAGCCACTCAATAAATTAAAATAAATTATTTCCTTTTAATCTAATTGCATCGTCCAACAACCTTCTGTCATTTACGCCATTAAACAAATCTGATAAAATAAGAACAGAATTCATGTCCTTCTTTACTGGTTATTACAATATATATATATATATATATATATATATTCTAACTATTTAAGACAAATAATAATCTTTTTCTGACTTCAAATGGCTGTTATTTCTTTATAATATGTATTTTTGTTGGCGTGGTGCGTGACAATGGGTCGCAATGAATAATAAAAGACCAAAATTAACGTCTGTATGACAAAAACAATAAATTTATGACCCCGTATAAAAGACAATAACAGAAATTAATTTTCAAAAGTGAGTAGACTATGGGCGCAGTTTTATTTATTATATTCATTGGCGCCGCCTGCTTGGTATTTATGCAGCAAAATAGAGAAAAACATTTTTTGTTCAACTGGCTTTATTGGAAATTAATTACATTAAATTGAAATAGAACAAAAGTAAATCAATGAGACGTGTAAAAAAAATATGCCTGGATAACTCGCGGCAAGTTGACTCGTGAATCACAAGTTAAAGTTAAACCATGGGCGGGAACCCTCCCTCTAGACACGTGTTTGGACACAAGGGGCCACAACAGCTTACCAGAGCTCAGACATGAGATGCGGTCCCGTGCGGCTGATGCGAATCCAGCGGTCTCCTCCCAAACTAGCTGTTCTTGCCTCGGCTTCAGGTGGACAATTGCTAATTTTACTTTGCAACCTCTTACCGCTACAACTCTTTACTGTACTATCATTCGTGGACTTACCCATGTGACCACCCTTTTGGTTTTGCCATCTAGTGGACTCACCCAGGAATAACCCAGCTATCCCATCCACACAAAGACACAGCGGCCTAGCAAATCCTTTTACCAGGACCGGCCGTGGGACGGCAAAATAAATATGCCGTTCCTCGTTTCAGCAATATTTACGCAACCACATTCCAAGCATCTGAGGTACTGCGCGGCGCCTCACGTCCGAACGTCTCAATGATTAAAGAAAATATTTATTTAAATAATTACAATATTTTAAATTGCTCTATAAGACATTTCGATCAAATGTTGTACTTTTGTCAATCCTATCGCCAGACTGAAGTGATTTAGCCAAAGTTACAACGCGTTACAAAGACTGTGAATACAATATATAAACTAACCAATATTATTTAATAAACCATCACAAATACTGTTTATATGAGAAGTGTTTTGTTTTACATTTAAAGAACAACTGTAGCATCAAGACGCCGAGGTGTTACAATACATATATTGTAACATGACAACATAACGTTGTAATGCGTTCTAATTTTGGCTATATCACTTCAGCCTAGGGATAGTATTGCAAAGATCACAACAGTTGATCGAAACGCCTACTCACTTTTAAATTTTATTGTTCAAAATTAATTTCTGTTATTCTCTGTTATACTGATCATAAATTTAGTGTGACAATGAATAATGTTCGCGCGCGGAGAAAAGTGATTGTTGATTGGCAGTCCGAGTGTGGAAGAGGGAGATTTGAGTGTGGATGTTATTTCGTACGGAATCACTTGCTGCTCGTGGTGACGACAGTAAGGAGAAAAAATTATGAGCGCATATTTCCATGCTCGATAAATAAATTGTATGTAAATATTTATGTTAATAATTTTATATTTAAAGAATTATCTGGAAAAGATACGATAACCAAGCTGGAGCGGCTGAACAGTTGTGGCATCAGGACTTCGATGTGTTACAATACATATATTGTAACATGATAATCGGGAATTGTAGATTACTATTCATGCTTTATTGTGTTTGATGTATTGTCGGCGGCGTCAATGTGCGCGAGCAACGCTAGACATTGTTGCGGAGCAGTTCTGTACAGGAATGATTCAGATTGCACCAGGGCTCCTACGAGAAAGGTTGTGTTTGAGTCTCAAAAACTACTAGTATGAAAGTAAAGAGACTTAACAAAGTATTGTATAAGAAGTTTAATGTACAACACCCATGCCTTTCAGATGTATATATTAGGCCTACTCTAGCTCGAACATTAAACATTTATCAGAAAAATCATTCGTTCGGTAATTTTATGGGAAAATTAACTGGTGCCCAATTAACTCTGGATCTATTGGAGTTTCGTATATAAAATATAATTAATGAGCTACTGCGGGAAAAGATTAGTGGACGATTTTACCATAATAAATATGTTACCAATTGATGTGTAAAGGAAACAGGTATGTGGTGGCGTACCTGAAATTGAAGCTCGGCGAAACATTATATATATATATATATATATATATATATATATATATTGTATTATACTATTTATTAATAATAAAAAATAAGCCTCGCGTTGCGGCGCCAATTAATGTGGAAAACAAATGTAAAGGAAATTTTTATTAATAGGATTTATACCTGAATTATAACAACTTTTTGAAGATAAAAAATATTTAATACAAATTTCTATCTAATTTGGGTTCTATTTTAAATAATTGCCACAACTTTTAATAAAACTCTCAATTCTTCAGGGTCACTTATTGGGCCTCTAATAGTTACAGTAATTTGAAACCATCACAAAATCTCATATAAAAAAGAATAAAAATTAAATATACAATAACAATTAATATAAAAATGTAACTAACTCTGAAATACAGTGAACTCTATAAAAATTTAAAGAAATCTGACGGTTCGTATTTTTATATAAGGTTTACATTAGAAGACTCTGGCATACTAATTTATTACAGCTGCTCTTGTATCACATTACTTATGAACTTGCGAGAACAGCCTTTGCTCGACCGCTACTTGATAACTCGCGAGAACAGACTTGTGATTATCATCGGCCGCCCTCCAAAACCAGACTTTCATTACCATCATCGAGTCAATGCCCGGCACCGACTTACTATGACCATCATCGGTCGACCTTCTAAACCAGACTTCAGTTTCACCAAAGCTCTGCGTATTACACACGCTGCCGACAGCAACACAGACTGGAAACATTCCAATCTCTGCATTCATACTCAGTATTGTATGGCTTAAATATTACGCCAACAATGCAAATATTATTAAAAAAACTTTAATTAAACTTTGGTGATATATATATAAATTATTCATGGAACGTGTTTTTCAGGCTTACCATACATTCGTCTGATTCCGAAGGTAACTGCTGTGGCAGGGGAACAACTGCGATTAAAGTGCCCTGTGGCCGGTTACCCCATCGAGGAAATACACTGGGAAAGAAGTGAGTAATTTTACTTATTAATATTTTAAACCTTTTGAGCTATTTTAAATTCTGTATGTTGATTCTTATTTAGAGCAGTTTATTATTTCGTAAATTATAAACTGTATTAAATAAATTTTTAAGATTCATTGTATGCCTTGAATTTATGAATTTCTGGACACTAAGCAAATAAAGATTATAACATTTAACAGTAATAAAATACCATTCGTTTTCAGTCTCTAAATTTATAACTCGTTTAAACTAAGCTCTATTTGGAAAAATGGTTTTTTATACTTATTAATAAAATTTGATCTGTACCAACACTTGTCGATATTACAATATTTGTAATGAAACACTTGATTTTAATTGAGATTTGTGTGTTAGTATATTGTAAGCTCACATGTGTCCACAATAAGTCTTGGTAAATGTAATTTTCTTGTTATTTTACAAATATGTCTTGGAAAAATTTCTTGGAAAAGGTTGCTTAAATAAAACATACAACAAAGGCGAACTTTGTCTTACAATTCATCTATATCATTTTATGCATTGCCCATCATCAATATTTCAGGTCAGCTTTCAACAAATCCTTGAACATACCATACCTGTTGATTATTAGAGTGGGCTACCATGTTTTATTTAATTTCAATTACCTCCATTGATATACAATTTTTTTAATTTAAATTAACTTAAACAGTACGTCTTTACATTACTTTCAGAGATGTACAATCAAATTATTTCTTTCTTAATGTTTACTCAGTTAAGATTTTAACTCCTAGTTTTCATCATTTTAATGAATGACTTTAACAACAGCACAAAGTAACAATACTCTATTACTCTATTACTCGATGATTTTTCAGTTGAAGCCTATAATATCAATTGGTATGGATCAACACATTAACCATTTTTGATTTACTGTTGTTCATAGGTAGGCTTAGAGTTTCAGAGTTTGATATTTCTAACTTATTTCACGTAATTTTTTTTATGATTGGTAACCCCAAAAATTGTGAAATAATTACTGATGGATTGGTAGGTGATGTACTGTGTGTCTTCTATTCAGTTTTCCATGTATAAATAGACAAATATATGAGTATCCGTATTGTCGTATTCTATAGACCCTGTGAGAATCTCGTCTGAAAGGGTGAAGAATGAGTCATGAAATTGCCATATATATTACTGTAATGGCCTATCAATTACATAATAGATATATTTTTGAAAAATCGGTACTATGATGTAATCCTGTCTTCATTAATCGCATAGAAGGAGTAGTGAAGCAAAATCAATTCAGTTAATGATTAAATGCATCATTGGCTACTTCTTTTAAGGCCTCATAGTTATTATTTATAATATTTGTGTCATCTGCTGAAAGTATAACCTCAGAAAGTTAATTCATTATTTTTGGTGGTTATTTATATAAATCAAAAAGAGCAATAGGCCCAGAAAAAACCTCTGTAGATCCACCATGTCTAGTTGTTCCCATTAAGAATGAAGAGTTGTATCAGAATGTGCATTCTTCTGCATTTCCCTTGTTTCCTGTCATTTAAGTTGGAGGTGAATGAGGAAATTGATTGACATACTCATTTCAAAATAATTTAAATTGAAAATACCAATCCAGGAAACTCTGTTGCACAATATACAGGGAAAGAAAACAATTCAGTTTGTGAAATGGTTGTTTATTGAGGCTCTAGAATTTATAACTAAATTATTAAAATTTATTAGTAATTTTGTTTGAATTTAATAACAAAATTATTTTGATTAGTAAATTAATCATGCCAAATTATAAACAATTCACACATATACAAAATGTGCACAGTTAAATTAGAAAATCTCAGGGTGGAATGCAAACAAACTATAATGAAATGACAATTGATATATATTTAAAGAAATGTAATCAAAGTCAACCGTGGAATTTGATTACGTAACCAGCAGGTGTCTTCCGGAAATTGCAAGCAGTGTAACTTCTTTCTTCTCCTACCAAAAATTATCCAGTTATAGCCTCTGGCTTTCTTGCAACTCACATGTGGACAATCATAGCAGCATATTTTTTCAGCTATGAGACCCACCTTCCCAAACTTGGTACTATGACCATCCACTCCATTTTACAAACAGCATCCTTGCTGTTCTCATTCCAACTCCCTACTGCCATCTGGCCAACCGCAGTGTTATTGAGACAAAAAAACTGTCCTCGCTTCCTGGCATAGTGCATTGTTTTACGCAAACAAATTCTTGTTCTCTTGGTGCTCACTCTGTATCTGGTGTTAAGATAATTATATAAAATTTTATACTCCAAAAATTTTAAATAAGATACACAATGACACCATAAGTTTTAAAATTGCATTATTAGCCAACTCAAGCTGTCACATTCAGTATGAAAAATAAATACTTTCATTTTAACTAAATAATAAAATTAATCAAGATGAAGTTAAAACTTTAAATTTTTATTATCAATTCTACTTTGATTAATATCTGAATAAGTAAGCTGAATTTATACTGATGCACAATGTAAGCACTTAAAGAAAAGCCTATTTAATGTAACTCAATGTTTAGATTCAGTCAATGTGAATTAATGGATTTGAAGAAACGTTCAGATTGTTAATAAGATAAAAGCATGACATAATGCATTACATTTCTAGATGAACAAGTCAAAATCTCTTGCCATAGCTTAAATACTTTCCCATTTAAGTTATTCTGTACAATTTGTGACTAATGGAACATATTTTCAACATGCAAGAACATTAGGAAATTCACTCACTATATTTTAATAAAACAATAATTTACTATAAGAACTAACAAAATAGTCTTTGCATATAACGAAATATCATGATTTTTTTATGATGCTGAGTAAAATCTCAACTCTGAACCAATTTCATTTATTGTATTTATTATGTTTTGTTAAAGGTGGCAGAGAGCTTCCTGATGACTTACGACAACGTGTAACACTAGATGGCACACTGGAAGTGCAGCCAGTGCAAAAAGCTGATGATGCTGGTGTGTATACATGCTGGGCACGCAACAAGCAAGGACACGTAGCCCGACGTTCAGGAGAAGTGGCTGTTATAGGTAAAGAGAGGCATCCTTTAATTCGTGAAGTCATCACCAGTATCTATTATTATGTAACAATGATATTATTTCTATTATATAAACACAATTTCAAGCAGTTTGGAAATGAAATACCTAATTTATGGTACTTAACAGATAAAAATATTTACCTCCATATATACATATTAAAATTAATAATAATGCCAACCAAGTGACTTAAATTTTTCACCTGATTTGATATTATCAAGGGTGAATAATTAGCAAATTTGAAGAGTTTGTGGTTCACAATTGAAAACTAATTAATGATTATTTTTATTGTATTGCATTTATTTAATCCACAAATCTTGATATACAAGAATAGGACAAGTTAGTGATAACTTAATTGCTAAGTATAGAAAAGTTAAATATAAAATATGAATATTGTAATAATTAAAACAATATAATTGCATATTCAGCTAAATATGTGACAAATTAAATAACAAAGATGACAATTATAATAATTTAAACTACATAATTACAGATTCAGTTGAAGAAATACACACTGTCACATTTAAAGTTATGGAGATTGGCAATCAGATACTCATGTATGGAGGAGTAGAAAGTGTTTTTCCAATAATTTGATTGTTAGTATTATTGACTTATTGAGAATATGACTATATACAGACAGAACAAAGTAACAAATATATAATAACATAGAAACACAACATTTCGTCTGACTTGGCTGAACTTTTCAAGTGTAAACTTGAAAAGGCTGTGTTTCTAAATTTTTTTGTTTTGTTCGTACATGGTCATATTCTCAATAATTCAATTAAAAACAATTCTTATATTTGTAATATTTATTGCATCAAGTACTGTTTAGAAAGAGCTTCAAATAAAAATGTGCAACATTAGGTTTGAAAATAAAAGTATATTTCTAGAATGTATTGATAGTTATTAACAAAATCTGTATACTAAGAACATTATTTATCAAAATAAAGTTAATACAAATTCATAATGAAGTAGCAAAAAAACAGACAAAATTGAGAAGTAATATAAAGATTCCACACAGGTTTCTGCATCAGTCAATTGTAAAAACTTTAAGAATGTCTCTTTTATCAAATAAATCATGTTTCTGCTTAAAGTATTAAATGACATTTATCATTTTCAGCATGGGACTCAAATGTATCGGTGGGCTCTGTAGCTAAGGTTATTTTAGTCTCAAGAATACATACTTTAGTCACTCTGCATTCTCATATGACATGTTGGGTTCAGGATTCAGGTTGGAATCTCGATCAAGGCAGATACTGGCAGCTGTCTAAATGGCAGTTTAATACAGATATCTCAAAAGTTCTCCAATGCAAAAGTCAGCATTTGCAGATTGTTACATGCCACAGGAAACACTCAACTACAATACTAACTTCAACTACTTTCACAAGTTATGGTTAAATTCTGATTTAAGACACTTCTTTTCACTAAAAATTCTCATTTAAGGCTTAAAATCTCTAACTATCCCTCTGCTCTACACAGTCATTCATTTACTAATTTTGACCTCTCCTTTTCCTTCCTCTCTCAGAAGGCACATCTACAGTTTGGAATTTTTTCTACCTTGGCTCCAACTTGGCAGAAAGTAGACTTCTAATGCAGTATCACATTGTCAAGGCACTTCCTTCACCAATGGACTTGCAACATCCTGTTACAAAGAAAGTTATTTTGAAAATTTGAAGAACTTTCTACTGTCTATCAACTGACTCCAGACCTCAATTTAACATTGAATTGTGACAAGACACGGACAATACAAATGTATACTGCCAATGTCATTTTGCACCCTGTAATTATAAAAAATATATATCATCTTTATTTTGGGTGTAATTCTATAAGAAAATACAAGACATTTCTGTCATAAGAATAATTTCTAAGGTTACATGACAAAATGAGGTATCTTGTGTCAATTTATTTATTCATTGATGACATTTGTTATCAACAAATATAATAAATTTAGTAAAAACTCTAGACACATCAATTAAATAAAAGTAACAATAATTTTTATATAAATTTTAAATCTTTATTAATTTCATGAAATGAAATGCAGGAGAAAAAAGGAATAACAAACATCTAACTAACATTATGAAATTAATTTGAATTAAATTCAAATGTTAGCATCACAAATTTTTGATTAGTCTGCTGATTCTGTGGATGAATTTTATAGACAGTTAAAATGTAACAGTTTTATTCATAGTTAGCATGAACTATATATATTTCAGCTATTTTCATATGATGTTTAGAGTCTAAAATTAAGCTTATGTAAATTTAAATTAAAGTGTAATTAAAACATGTAATATGACTTTGTTGGATATCAATCTAATATAATAGAAATGGATTGATTAATGGGATCTCAGAACACAAATTTGGTACAACCTAAATGAACGCTTTGAACCAGAGTGGAAGAAGATAATATTATTCATACAGAAACGCTGAATACCAATGTAGGAAAAATAGGGGGAGAAAAATATGAAATCTTTGATAACACATGAGAGGGTGGAAAAAATGGGAGAAAGAGGGAAACACAAATGTAGTTGAGTATAGAAGAATGGGTGCCTCCCCTTCCTAGATGTTCTAATCTGGAGGAAACAAGATGGTGGACTTGGCCATTCCGTTTATCAGAAAGCCACACATACAGATCGGTATTTGCATGCCAGCAGCTTCCACCATCCGTCACAGAAGAGTGGAGTTCTCTCAACCTTGGTCCGTAGGGTGGTATCAGACAAAGACAATAAGCCACACATACAGATCGGTATTTGCATGCCAGCAGCTTCCACCATCCGTCACAGAAGAGTGGAGTTCTCTCAACCTTGGTCCATAGGGTGGTATCAGACAAAGACAATCTAGATGGTGAATTAGAACATCTTAAACCCGTTTTCCGCCAGAATGGATACAATCCCGGCCAGATAAAGAGGGCACTTGCGCTCCGAAGGGAGAAAACAGTAGAGGAAAAGGAAATTGCAGTCAACCATGCTTACGTTCCTTTCGCCGGCAACATCAGCAACCGTATAGGATGCCTACTGGCCAAGCATAACATTGAGACGTTGTTTTATCCACAAAAGAAAATTAAAGAAATTCTTGGCTCGGTTAAAGACAGTATAGGACTTTGTACTCCTGGGGTCTACAGCATACCATGTAAATGCGGCAAGAAGTACATCGGCCAAACTATTCGCACGGTAATGGACAGATGAACAGAACATCAAAGACATCTCAAACTCAAACAGCCAAATAAGTCAGCGGTGGCAGAACATGCCATAGAATTCGACCATGACATAAAGTTTAATGAAACCAAAATCTTGGATCGTGTCAATGGTTTCTGGAGCAGCATCATCAAAGAGGCCATACATATTAGGACACAAGACAACCTGCTAAACCAGGACACCGGGTTTCAATTGAGCAAGACTTTGGACCCAGCTATAACATTGTTAATACGAGGGGTCCGGAGCTCTATTGTGGCTGGGGTTGCTGCGGGTAATGTACCTCGGCGAGTGGCCGGCCTTTTGACTGATGCTGACATGGCTGAGGCGGACTGTGGACTGAGCGCTGATTGGCTCTCACAGCATGATGATTCAGTGGAGGATATATATAATATGCAATGGAATGGTTCCAGCACTTCACCTAGAAGATGACGACAGAGCTTTTAGTCATCGAAATGTTGCGTTCTAATATAATTATGCAAAACCGGTTGAACTCCGAGAACAATATATTGAACAACTACACCGGGAAAGGCTTCAATCTTTGAACAAATGTAGAGATCACAAAACTATCACTTTGATCTCACATACAGGAGAAATTTTGTTCCATGTACTCAAAAGAGTAGAAGAATTAATTGGAGAAGATCAACTTGGTTTCAGTAAAGGAAGAGAAATCAGATATGCCATAGTATGATTATTACAGAGAGTGTCCTATCAGTCAAAGAAGAAACATTATTGGCTGACAAGAGGCATGAACCAGATAAATGGGAAAAATTGCTGGAAATACTCAAGGAAATTGGACTTTATTTAAAAGCTAGAAGACGTATCAAGAATTTGTCTCTGGGACAAAATGTGTCTGGATCATGGAGACACCAACAAGTTGAATGTAGAAATAGGACTGTGACATGGCTGTTGTATATCAATCATACTGTTTAACTTTTATGGTAAATTGTTAAAAAAAGAATCCTTTGATATTTTGAAATAGGTGGAAGATAGACAGCACAATAATATATGCCTACAGCCTGGTATTGTTGGTGAAGATGAAAGAAACACAGAAAATTTTGGACAAGACAGCAGTAAAAGGAAGGAAGTATGATTGGGGATAGATACAGAAAAGTACAAAGTGATGAAAATACCAAATAAACATATAAATGTGGGAAACAATCACAAATTGTCGATCAGTTCAAGTACCTTAGAAGTTATTTGATGAATGATAACTACAGCACAAAAGAAATACACTCACATATCACAATAGCAAACATAGTATTCATCAAGAAAAGTGCTCTACTGACAATTGAATCTAGATTTGCAAAAGAACATTTGAAATTGTGAAAAAACAAGTATGTTATATTTTAGACTCTAAAATTTGATACTTGAAGGATTCTCAAATAGTGTCAGATTTCTTAGTAAAATAAACTATGATTGTTAAGCATCGCAAACTCAAAATTGTTCTGTTTCATGGTTGACTTGTGAAAGCAATCACATTTACATCTCTATAAAGACCACATGACCCACCTTATATTTTATTATCTTTCACATACTGCTTTAAAAGTCTTACAGGGAAAAATAAGTTAAGATCTTAAATTTATTAATAGTATTTAAGAACTCATATATTATAATAATATTGTTATTTTTATATAAGCTACATTTTGTTATAAATTTTTATTGTTGTAATAAGAAAATAATAATGTTTTGAATTTAGGTGATTTAAGGAAAATAAAGATTCCAACTGGGCAATCACCCATGAAGATGTTGTTTACCGGAATTGAGAGAGTGTTGTTTTCTTGTGAATTACAGTTCCTCCCAAACTTGACCAATTTACCTCTGACAGAACCCAGCATGTGGGCGAACGTGCCAGCCTGACCTGCTCGGTGTCCAGAGGTGACCTGCCATTGACCATCAGCTGGTTCAAGGATGGTAGATCAGCAGAGTCGATTCCCAGAGTGGTGGTGAATCGTGTCGATCAGTTCAATGCCATTCTGTTGATTGAAAGTTTGTCTCCAGATCACAATGGCAACTACACTTGTGTTGCACGCAACCTAGCAGCAGAGGTATCACACACGCTACAGCTCATGGTCAACGGTAAACAACAATCTCTCATGTCCATGCCACAGGTTTCTTTTTATTCATTTTTTTTTAATTTTTTCTCTCTATTTCTCTTTTTTCTGCTCTCATGTTTTATTCTTCTTTCTAATTCTTCCAGTTCCTCCTATAATTGCGCCTTTTTCCTTCCAAGACGGGCTTTCTGAAGGCATGCGAACACGCACAGTGTGTGGGGTGAGCCGGGGGGACTCCCCGCTCTCCATCACGTGGCTCAAAGATGGTAGCACGATTTCCTCTCACCTGGGAGTGAACGTGTCTGCCCTTGATCTTTATTCTAGTCTCCTCAGCATTTCTAGCCTTGCTTCCACACATTCTGGAGATTATACGTGTATAGCCTCCAACCCGGCAGCAGAGGTTAGGTACACAGCCAAGCTGCAGGTAAAAGGTAACCACTTTCTGCTATTCTCTTAACTTTGTTTTAACCAATTCCCAATATATTTTTTTACCCAAGAATCTGCCATGTGTTTACATTTGGGTTGCTTTGGCACATGGGAATGCACCGATGATGGAACCCCAGGTTTGTTTCACAGAAGGTAATGATTGTTGCACCTCTTTAGTTATTTGTCTTTTAAAGTTCTTTTTATTGTATGTTTAAAGCATGCATCTTTTAAAATTCTTTCATGAATTTTTAAAAGTCTTATAATTCTTTTAAGTCTAGCTACTATTTTATATCCTGTTGATTGATATACTTTTTTTTCTATAAAACTTCATATTACTTTCAAATCCCTCACTTTATATAATGCTTTTTGCAGCATTTTTAGATCCAAGTAAATTATAGTTTACTTATCCTCTTTAATTTGTTGTATTTTATTAATTATATATTTGCTTTGAATAAAATGTTATATTCTAAAAATTTTATATGGTTAAAAATAAAAGGATATTTTTTTACAATGTTCATGAAAACTTTTTGAATACTAATTTAACATTTCAATTTATATTTCAATAATTAATAGAGTTTAATAGTTTCATTAAAATTAACACAATGTGTGTGCAGTTCCACCACGATGGGTTGTTGAGCCCACAGATGTCAGTGTTGAGAGAAATCGTCATGTGATGATACACTGTCAAGCACAAGGTGTCCCTCAACCATCCATAGTATGGAAAAAGGCAACAGGTATGCTTTATGTAATACTTTTATAATTAGTAGCAGAATATAATATTTCTTAAATATATTTCATATCTTCCTCTTAATTATTTGTGCAGTTTGAATGCTGTCGCATGTTCAAGTTTACAATATTAGATCACAAAACAGACAATAGTAACTGTAAGGTGTCTCCTTAATTGTAATTAAGATCATATCACATTTATGTTGACTCATTAGAATAAGCAATGAAAGAGTATCAAACAGAAGATAACTCTTGTTATTAGCTTTGAGAAATTGGTTTTTATAGAATGTTTGAACCTATGGTAATTTTGGACAGGACTTCGTCAATAAATTTTTAATTATATTTTAAATTCTACACTGTACACACTTCACTGTCTCAGTATGCATTAACCAGAAGAGTTTTACTTGTCTAAGTACTGTACTATAGCCAGTCAAAATATGTTCCCAGTTGTAATAAAACTGTAACACCTTCTTATTTCCAATGTCCTGTCATTGTCCCCTTTGTCCTTTTTCCCAAAAGGGATACAGGCAACCTTTGAGTTCAGTAGTTCCATCCACCTAACCGAACAAATGTCTTCCGCCTCTGAACTAACATTTAATTATCATTCATTACACTAATAAATGAAATAATATTTTTGGGAAATGTGCCACATGGTGTGAAATTTGAAGTCCAAAAGAGAGCAGTTCATGTAGAACAATCTGTAACCAATAAATATTGTAATCTGTACTTCAAAAAAATGGACATTATGTATTACGAGTCTTCCTAATGTATATATTTATTTATCTATGTTGTTAACAATTTATTTCTTAACAACAGAAGAACATATTAAAACCAATAATGATATACATACTTTTAAAGCTAGCCAATCACTAAATATACATAAACACTTTACTACTGTTCATTGTTTGAATTTTTAGAAACACAGCTGTAAAATGTGTTATTATTTAATATATTTTGTTAAATTTCTTAATCTTATGCTCATTCTCATTCTGTGTGTGTGAGAGAGAGAAAGAGAGAGATTATATACCTAAGAATATTTTTATATGCTTCAGATTCAAAAGTACAAATAAAATCTTACCTTATCTCACAGTTACATAAACTATACTAGGTTTATCCTCTCTGTTACAATGCAGAGTGTTGTTTTTAAAAACTAAGGAAAACTATGGGGATGCCTTCACATCTCTCTGGTTTTTTTAACTGCATTTCTCACAGGCCAGGGCATGAGAGGTGTATGTTCTGGGGTCGCAGACCTTGGGCATACGGTAAGAGTTATCTGCTATTCCTATTGGAATAGTCAGCCAGCTGCTTCCTAAACCGGTTAAGGCACAGCGAGGGGAAAGCTGCAACCCCACAGCTAACCCCTCTTCTGCTATCGGAAGGGCGTGGGACAAGTACCAAATGCCCAACCTACCTGATGCAGGTTTTTCTAGGGTTTTCCCTGCATTACTTTTAGGCGAATTGCCAGGTAGGATCCTTAAACCATAGCCCAGGGGCCCTAGTTAATCCTTGGCTACCTTCCTCTACCCTTCCGTAGCCCCCCTTTCAAATCCCTTCCTATGCCATTAAAGGGGAGTTGCCACCATGTGAAATACCCTCATGTAGCCTGTTATTTATTACTCAAAAATACAATCATAAGAACATGACTCATAAATAAAAACTGCATATTCTTCATTGATATAGCTTGTTCAAGAATAATTTAACAATTGTACTACTTATAATATATTTCTGTCTAAATGAAGAAATTTTCACAGGTTATGAATCTATTTGTATAATAAATAAATAAATGTCTCAATAGTTAATTATAAAATAAGCAATTTATTACTGCTTAAAAATCATATTTTAATTATTTATGTTACAAATATCCATACACACTAATAAGGTCTGGGAAAAATATTTATTTATTTTGTAGGCAGTAAATCTGGAGAGTATGAAGAAATAAGAGAGAGAGCATACACAAAGTTGTTGAGCAATGGATCACTTTTGCTTCAAAACGTAAAAGAGGATAGAGAAGGTTTCTACCTTTGTCAAGCCACTAATGGTATTGGAACTGGTATAGGAAAGGTCGTTCAAGTAAAAGTAAATTGTAAGCATTTAACTTAACATAAATATAATATTAGTTTACATTGCTTTTTCTTTTATGGTTTTAAAATCATAAATAATCTTTTACAGCATCTCCTTATTTTTCGGCACCATCTAGAACAGTGACAGTAAAAAAGGGTGACACAGCAGTTTTGCATTGTGATGTTAATGGTGACAAGCCTATAAATGTAATTTGGCTTCGTGGTGGAAAACTAGAACTTAATCCTGCATCAAATTATAGGTATTTCTAACACTTTATTTTAATTAATTAGTTGACACATTGTTCTGTGCCCCCTTCCAACTATATGAAGATGAAATGTTTTTGTTTGAAGTTTACGTATATTAATCAGCCAAATATTTTGTAGTAAACATTTTGATGAAAACAAAACCCACAATGTAGTGCAAATTAATGTTATAATCTATTTTATGAGAACTGAATTTATTTAACTATTGATGATTTGAAAACTTAAATAATTATTAATCAATCAAATTTTAAATACAGAAACATTTATTACCATTTATATTTGATTAGATATATACAATAACTTGTTACATAGATGCTTAATCAAAATTCTTTAAACCTTCAGGGTTTGATTATTGGGTCTCTAACAGTAACAGTAGCATGTAATGATATAACCAAATTAAAAAAAAAAAATATATATATATATATATATATATATATATATATATATATATTGTAACATGATTGTTACATTGCGAGGTACAGTCGAGACCCTAAAGGGGACCCCTGTGTTTATGCACGTGCGGGATGGCAATGTGTACGCACGTGTAGGACCCTCTGTTGTTTTAGGCGCCAGCCAAGAGAAGCGTAGGGGCAGTTCCAAGCTGGACTCGAGACAGCACGGATGTGCTAGAGCAAAATACAACGTTTTATAAACCCAACCCTGGAGTTTATTATATCTCATGTTCGTTTAAATAAATTTATGAAAGATCCAAAAAATGGTTTTGGTGATTTTCTCCAAAAAATTACCTGGCGCCCAAACCTTAATAATCAACGAAAAAACGCAAGGAAGGTAGCGGAGCGGCTACATTATGGCGAGCCAACGCGGGGCCTGAACGTTAATTAGATGGAGCACGAGGGAGCAGAATTGGAGAACGAGATACAGGAACGGGTATTCTGAGGTTTTGGTGAGTTAGCGACTTCTGGAGGCGTCGCAGAAATCTACGTCGAGGAGACCTAGACGGAGGAAAGCGGCCAAGTGTCGAACGAGTAGCTGACTGAAGTTGTTGGTGAGTGTGAGTGAAAAAGCAGAGTATAAGTGAAAAAAAAATAGAAAGAAGTTTTGAAAGAAGTGTTAGTGAAGTGTTTCAAGCAAGAAGAGAAAAAAAAACAGGTTGGTGAAAATTTCCTTAATTGTTTGGTGTGTTGGTTTTTATTATTTTGTGTGGGATTTATTTTATTAAAAATGGCAGAACAAAGAAATGAAGTAATTGATGGATTAGAGTCTGAATGTAAGGTAGTCATAGATAATAGCGGGAGCGAAAACACCCAATCAGAAAAATTAGATCAGATGTTTAAGGTAATGTGTCAAACTAATCAGATGGTGCATTCATTGTGTGAGCATATAATAAAATTAGATCAGAAGGTAGAAAAGTTCACTGATAGATTACATAAGTTAGAGATAAAGCAAGAAAGTAAATATCAGTTGTTTGAAGGAGCTGAGGTGAAACAGGAGAGTGATAAAATCCATGTCCTTGAGAAATCCATTCAACAATTGCAGGATCAACTGAGAGAGAATTTGTTTAATGTATCAGGTTTGCATAAAGGGGTGGGAATTGAATTAAAATTGCCAAGATATGATAATGAGGGAAATCAAAACCCAAAAAGATTTTTTAAGGATCTAGAAGAATATTTCAGAAGTGTTAGAGTACCTGAACACCAAAAAACCTTGATATTGAGAAGATGCGTAGGGGAAAGAATAGTTAGTTGGATAGATGCGGTTGTAAGTGAAGAGGAAGAGTTTTGTAAAGTTAAGGAGAAATTTTTAAAAAGATTTTGGGATCAAGATAGACAAATGAATATCATAGAATCATTTCATAACGGAATTTATATTAAAGGAGGAAAAGGAAATAGAGAAGATTATTTTTTAGATATGGTAAACAAAAATAAATATCTGGACAGACCCTTGAGTGAGGAAGAGCTAATAAGTAAAGTGAAATTCCATTTTGAAACTGTTGTTACTAAATTTATTGGAGAGAACAAAAAGACGGTAGTTGAGATGTTACAGATTTTGAAATTTTTGGATGATGTGGACAGAAAGGAAAGTCGAAAAGTGCATATGACTAAAACGAATACACAATACAATAATGGAGAAGTAAGACATTACAGAACAGGAGATGGTTGAGCTCAAGGGTACAGAAACCAAGCTGGACCAAGGTATGGAAATCGGTATGGGTCAGATCAACGAGAAGAAAGAGGAGCAAGGAATGGAGAAGGATGTTCTAATCAGATGGAAAACTGAAGATTTCTTCACGATTTAGTCCCATCAGTGGAGAAATGGAAGAAAGGGACGGTAAAAGGAGGTTGACATTGCCTATTCTAGTAGGAGGAAGAGATTTATATAGGGAAGACCCGGAAGAAGAAATAAGTGCTGATGACGAGGGGGGACTATTGTGTGTAAATGTGGATGTAGAAGGATTGGGCCATCGGAAGGGAATCATTGACACTGGAGCTACGTCAACGTTCATAGCAGAAGAATTATATGAGGAGTTAAGAAACAATCATTTGATTATGGAAGTATTGCCGGTAACTGGAATGACAGTGTATGGGTCACTAGGTAGAAAGAGTGAAAAAATTAATAAGCAGATTCAGATGAGGGCTTCATTACAAGGTCATGAAATGTTTATACAGTGTATGGTGATAAAATCCCTGTTTAATCCCATAGTACTAGGAGTAGACTGGGTCATGAAACACAAAGTAATACTTAATTTCCAGGAAAATAAGATACAGATGGAATTGGAAAATGATAAGGGAGGTAGTGAAAAGTTGGAGATGCCACTGAGAATAAATAGAAAGGAAAATCAAGAAAGGATTCAACTACTAGAAAAAGTGGATATGAAATCAGAGTTGGAGAAGAAAGAAGAAAGATTTGATAAGGTGATTCAAGATATAACCCATCTAAGCCAGGAGGAAAAAAGAGAATTGAAGAAAATATTAATGGAAAATCATGAGGTGTTTTGTGATAGACCTGGTTTAATAAAGGACTATGAATACCATATTGAAACCACTGAACATCAGCCATTTACTGTAAAAAAATTTGCTATTCCTGATTATCAGAAAAGGGAAGTAGAGAAGGCTATTGATAAACTGTTGGAAATGGGGATTATAGAAAGATGTAACAGTCCATATAATAATAATATTGTAGTTGTGCCGAAGAAAAATGGGCAAATGAGGATATGTTTAGATGCCAGAAAATTAAATCAGATCATAGAGAACACTCACGGCTATCCAGAGAAAATAGAAGATTTAGTGAGGAGATTTCATGGAAAGAAATGGATAACTTCTATGAACTTGACCAAAGGATACTACCAAATTGTTCTTGACAAGGAATCCAGGAAGCTGACTGCCTTCACTGTAGGTACTCAGCAATACGCATTCGTGAGGCTACCATTTGGGTTGAAAACAAGTTCGCAAGTTTTTAATAAGCAACTTAACCGAGTTCTTGGTAGGCAATTTAATGAAAATCTTATACTGTATACAGATGACCTGGTGTTGGCCAATGAGAAGAAAATGGAACATTTACTGGAGTTGCGAGAGCTGCTGAGACGAATGAAAATAATAGGATTGACAGTCAATTTAGAGAAAACGAATTTTTTCAAGCAAGAAATAAAATTTGTGGGCCATTCGGTGTCCAGTCAGGGAGTGAGGCCGTTAACAGATAAATTAAAAGTGATTCAAAATCTACCAGCTCCTCGAAATAAGAAGGAATTACAACGTTTCATGGGATTCTGCGCATTCTATCAAAGTTTTGTGTTTAATTATGCTAGACTATTTAGCCCGTTGTACCACTTGTTATGTAAAAATGTGAAATGGGAGTGGGGAGAGGATCAGAAGAAAGGTTTTTTTAGAAATAAAGAAAGCATTTCAGAACACTGTTATGATAGGACAGCCTCGAGAGGATAAACCTTATATTATAAGAACTGATGCCAGTAAAGTCTCAATTGTGGTTGTTTTGAGTCAGGTGGACGATGAAGGGAGGGAAAGAGTAGTAGCAATGAAGAGCAGGTGTGTGATGGGGTATGAAAAATCATACACTGTAACTGAACTAGAATTACTTTCGGTAGTGTATGCAGTTAATAAATTTCGAAATTATATTCTAGGAAGAGAAATCATTTTATATACTAATCATAAAGCGCTCACTTTTTTAGGAAGCAGTAAAATTTGAATGCTCGTTTAACTAGATGGGCGATTATGCTATCGGAATACAATCTAAATATCAAATATGTGAGAGGAAAAGATTTTCTTAGTCGTTTATCATGGGATAAGGAAGGTGAAAGATGTCAGACAGAAGACATAAGAGAAGTAATTGCAGCTAAGAGAGTGGAGAAGAAGATAAAAAAGGCAGAAGAGGATATTAGTCTAGAGAAAATTTGTGAAGAACAAGAAAAGGATCCAGAAATAAAGAAATTGAGAGAAAAATGAGTTATGTTAAAGGATAATGAGACAACATACAAAGAGGTAGATATCAGTTGCGAGAAGTTATAATGTTTATGAAAAGTAAGAACTCTAGGAGAGGTTGGGTGGTAATCATACCATCAACCTTGAGAAAAAATTTTCTGCAATATTTCCATGACAAGAATGGGCATATTGGAATCAACAGAATGATTAAAATGATAGCAAGCTGGGTCACATGGAGAGGAATTATGTCGGATGTTAAAAATTATATCAGAACATGTGAAAATTGTCAACGAAATAAATTCAGGAATTGGCAATTTGAAGGACCTTACCAACCAATCATACCAATCCAAGTGAATGATGGATCTATTTGGACCATTGCCCAGAAGTAAGGGTGGATGCATTCACATATTGGTTATATATTCAAAATTTGTTAAATTATATGGCCTTAAAAGTGCTACAGCGAAAACTTGTGCTAATAAAGTGAAGGAGTATATGAAAGAGTGTGGAAAACCCAGGAAAATATTGACAGATAATGGGAAACAATTCAATTGTAAGGAGTGGGTGGACGTCTTACAAGGAGAAGGAATACAATCAATATTCACAGCTATAAGACATCCACAGTCAAACCCCACTGAAAGGTACATCCGGCAAATAAGTACCACTTTGAGGCAATTAGTAGAGGAAGAAGATCATGGAAAATGGATGGATTGGATCGGGGAGGTGGAGAGAGTCGTAAATCAGAATTTTAGCTTGGCTACAGGTTGTCTCCCAGTAGACCTGCAATTTTCAAAACTTCACACCCTGCCCATTGAGACCATTATCCCTTTTCCGGAGAGGTTAGTTGATGATGTGAAAGTAATAAACAATATGAAAGAAATCGCCATTAGGGAAATGAGGAATAGGGCCAATTGGAGAAGGAAGTGGCAAAAGGAAAAACCGGTAGAATTTAAAATAGGAGAATTAGTACTTGTAAAAAAATTACGCGTATCAAATCCTATAAAGAAAATCAGTTACAAATTGTTAAACATTTATGAAGGACCGTATAAAGTGGTGAACAGGAAAGGAGTCAACAGCTATGTAATTGTAAATTTGGAAGGAAGGGCCGCTGAGAAAACTTTCAATGTAACACATTTGGTTCCATTCCTTCAGAGAGGAAATTTGTAAAGTTTATGGTTAATTTAGAAGTAAACATAAATATCGTGTATGATCCATGTGTCTAACTCTTGTAAATATTGTATTGGAGGAAGACGATAATTCGGTTGTAGGTTAAGATTATGGTAAATGTGTGTTGGTTTTAAAAAAGTATTTGTAAAAATTGTGTAATTCTATTAATTGGTTCTCAGGGCGTGGTCAAGTGGTTGTTTATGTTAGTTATTATGTGAAAAAAATAAATGAAAATGTGGCTGTATTTTATGGATACCTACGGTCAGCCAATTTTTGTTTTTTGGAGGGGGGATAATGTAACATGATTGTTACATTACGAGGTATGGTCGAGACCCTAAAGGGGACCCCTGTGTTTATGCACGTGCGGGATGGCAATGTGTACGCACGTGTAGGACCCTATGTTGTTTTAGGCGCCAGCCAAGAGAAGCGTAGGGGCAGTTCCAAGCTGGACTCGAGACAGCACGGATGTGCTAGAGCAAAATACAACGTTTTATAAACCACACCCTGGAGTTTATTATATCTCATGTTCGTTTAAATGAATTTGTGAAAGATCAAAAAGTTGTTTTGGTGATTTTCTCCAAAAAATTACCTGGCGCCCAAACCTTAATAATCAACGAAAAAACACAAGGAAGGTAGCGGAGCGGCTACAATATATATATATATATATATATATATATATATATATAACACATGAGTGTTAGTAACATAAGAAAATCTGTAGAAATCTGATGGTACAGAAATTTATACTAGCTTTACACTAAAATTTTGGTATATACCAGAAATTGAAGATGCTCTCATATAACACTAATTATTCAATTCACTTTAACTTGCTCTTTCACTTATACTTTACACTTTGCCTTTAATTTCCTTGTATTTATAATCACTTTGTTTTATTGCTTTTATTTAAACTTTTTTTACTGCCTTCTAATTTTACTTCTCTTTTACCTTGTATTAATTGTCTTCTACCATCGTACTTACTTCAGCTTCATGTTTAATTACATTGTGCACACTACTTCAACTTTGATAACAGCTGACACACCACAAATGCGACTGCATAAACTTCAACTATAATGACATGTGAAGAGTTCGGAGCCATTTCGAAGACTTGGACATCACTTATTAGCAACTCTCCATTCCAGTTATATCACAGACTTAAAATGACCACTACTGGTCAGTTCCTGTTGCAGAACTCTACTCTCACTAAAGATTTCAACCTCAAAAATGCCACTGCCAACAGTACCATCTGAAAACTCCACATTCTTAGGCAATACTGACTGTTGCCTACAATATCTGGGCCACAATATTATGCTGACATTACAAATTTTAAATAAATTATAAAAAAAACCTTTCATTATACACATTGGTGTTCATTACCATATATATGGATAGGGAAGAGAGACAGCAATGCTGACTTACCTGTAATCAATACTTGGTCCAGTCTGGCATAGGTCGAAGTTCAAATTTTTGAGGGCCTTAGCCACCTTCGTCAGGAAGGAAGATCTGAACTGCGTGCCTGCTGAGCATGAATTGACTATCCAAATGTGTTAAATTAAATAACACATCTTTATATGTATATATATATATATATATATATATATATATATATATATATATATATATAAGCCTCTGAAAATTTGAAGAACTACCTTCGGTTCCCTATAACTTTACTGTACTCCATTTTCAGGTAAGCCACAAGCTATCTCTCTTTCCTTTCCATACCAGTATTGCAATTATTTTTAACAATGTCATATCCTTACTAATATACATATATATATATATATATATATATATATATATATATATATATATATATATTTAAACTTGGATAGTGAGGAAGGATAGAAATAAATAGGAGAAATAGGAGGATTGCGCTTTATTTGAATTCATATGCTCGGGCGAAGAATTACGCACATAGAAAAGCATATGTTCAAAGCAGAGAGAAGGATGGAAGAAGAAGGAAAGACTGAAAATATTTGACCCAGGCTTTGAACATATGCTTTTCTATGTGCGTAATTCTTCGCCCGAGCATATGAATTCAAATAAAGCGCAATCCTCCTATTTCTCCTATTTATTTCTATCCTTCCTCACTATCCAAGTTTAAATGTGAATTAATTCCTTAAATGGATTCTCCTAATATTGTATATATATATATATATATATAATTGCAATATTGGTATGGAGAGGACAGAGAGATAGGTTGTGGCTTACATGGAAGTGAAGTGCGGTGTCACCATAAGGAACTGAAGGTATTTCTTCAAATTTTTGGAGGTTCTCAACCCCCTTCTTCAGGAAGGAGTGTTACACCATTCCTGAAGAAAGGGGCTGAGAGCCTTCAAAAATTTGAAGAAATACCTTCAGTTCCTTATGGTGACACCGCACTTCACTTTCATGTAAGCCACAACCTATCTCTCTGTCCTCTCCATACCAATATTGCAATTGTTTTTGACAGTGTCACATCCTTACTAATATAATATAATATATATATATATATATATATATATATATATATTGTAATAACCCTCTTATTGATAATTATTTTTAAAATTTAATTTTGAATCTTGAAAATTAAGTAATTTGTTCCCATTGAATGCCCAAACTATAGATAATTATGATTATAGGAAATTAAATTAAACAAGTTATTAAATTTTATAAACAAAACAATTTTATTAATCTAGAATACAACTCAAGAAAATCATTGTATATTTTTTTATATCATTTTACCTCAACAATTAAATTACACTAATAATCTAGTTATATTTTATAAATCAGACTCTGAACCCCAGGGTCTTTACTGGGTTGATAAGGAAACGGAACACAAAATTTACAATTTAAACAATGCTATTAAAATAAATTGAAAAACAAAACAAAATCTGACTCATTACCCTTATTTAACAATTTACATAATTTATTAATGAATGTCTACTTACAATTTTATTTGGGGTTTTCAGGAATGCTCTTTAATCTACAATGCCCTTCTGTGCACAGACTTTTACACACGCTTCTCAGACATGTTCACTTTATCCTTTTGGTATCCCGACTCCTGACAGCTTGCATGGACTGAAATGTTTATTTTATTTTTAGGCACGGCCACCATTCAATTTGACCGAATATCTATCACCGCCTCCCGTCCTCCTCCTTTGCGGTCTACATTTCAACTCCTATGTCTTCCTCGTTCAGATTCTCACCACACACCATGTCCATCTCCTTCCAACTCTCACGTCCAACTTCCTTTTTAGGTCTCCAGTCCAACTCACTTTTATCTGCTACCATCTCTCCAGAATATTCCCTTGTTTTCACAGTTTTTGAGTTTCCATGTTCGCCAAACAAACATCAACTGTTGGCTTTCTCACACTCCGAGAGCCCCTCAATACAATTAAAATAAACATTTCTTTTAATATAATTGGATGTCCACCAAACTTCTGTCATTATGCCTTTAGGGTTCCATCCAGATGTCTGTCAAAACCATTAGCTGCTAAACGTCCAATTATAGTCCTCTCCTTCTCTAAGAGCCACTTATCCATCATTTTATTATTTTTTTTTTTTTATATACAAACCACACAAGAATCCCCAGTCTGAGTTGGTAAACAAATCTGATGAAATAAGAACAAAATTCATGTCCTTCTTAACTGGGTATTACAATATATATATTACAATATATATAAGGTCAAATTAAATAACACATTTGAATAAGAAAGAGAGACAGTGTAGTTGACTTGCCTGAAATCAACAGTTATTCCAGTCAGGCTGAGTAGAAAATAATATTTCAACTGAGCCCTCTCCATCAGCGAAGAAAGTCTGAATTGTGTTCTGGCTGACCAAAAGGTGGTGTCTTATCTGAAATTGAAGCTCCATTCATGACAGGGGAAACTTCTTTAAATTTTTGGAACCTTTAACATCCTTCTTTAGGAGAATGATTACTCATTCCATGGCTTGCATGATGTTCAGTCATACATTTCTGAGGAAGGGGGCATAGACCCTTGAAAATTTGGCATGTTATTTATTACCAGCCTGGTGATGCCAATTTTCCATTTAAGGTAAGTCAGCTACTCTGTTTCCTATCCAAATGAACATATATAAAGATATGGTGTAATATTTCTTCTTAATTACAGAGTTTTAGTAAAACAAGATTCTACTCCTGATGGAGTTTCTGCAGAACTTCAAATTGCTGCAGCTGAAGCAAGTGACACAGGAGCTTACTTTTGTCAGGCCAGTAACCTGTATGGAAGAGATCAACAAATGGTGCAGCTCTTGGTCCAAGGTTACTATTGCTATGAGATACATATGTATTATTTATCATGTTTATTTAGGATTAAAAATATGTGTGTAGTTGAATTTATTAATATTTTGTAATAATCATTTTTAAAACTAAATAAATGGTTTTCTTAGGAAAACAAAGCAAAATTTCCACAGCCTTTAAGCCGTATTTCATGTCTCCATCTTTCTATTCATATGGGAATTTTTGATGAGAAATGCCTGCATTTGTTGACATAAGTTGTATCAAGAGCTCTCAGTTTTGTTTAACATGAGGTTTTTTTTTTTCAATTGGACATCAGGTCCATTATTTGTATTGAATTAATTATTATATATTATGGAAAATAGTTATACAATCAACATTTTTATGAGCATCAATACCTCGGACATCAATGTTTGTCTTCTCCTGACAACATGGTTATTACTGTTATTGTTCAGTGTGCTAGAGTGCATAATATGTTTTTCATGCTTATATGTGCTGTTATCTATAAGTAGTTTAAAGACACATATCAAAAATATTAAATAACATGCTTAATTCATTAGTCTCTTCACTTCCATACCATGTTACACTCATGATATGGAAATCAAGCCAAATATAAGAATCACTTATGAGGTTTGTGGTATGGTAATTATCAAAAATATCAAAACATAAACTGCATTCTCAGAATTGAGAATATATTAATCAAATTGTAATTCTAAAAATTGTCTCTCATGATTGCTGTTTGCTGTTAATTATGGTATGTGGCATCAGAACTAAAATTTTAGAGTTAACTATTCTGGATTCAAATTTAATGTGTAAAAACAAATATAGGATTTTTATAAAATTTGATTAATGTGTTCCATTATATATATTCTTCAATTACTTTTTCAGAGCCTCCTCGCAGTCCTGCAAATGTTGAGTCTGTAATGATCAGTAGCCGATCTGTGAGCATTAAGTGGCAACATCAGATGAGTGATGCAGCTGAGGTTACAAAATACATCATACAGTACAGAGAAGGAGATGGTAAGCAAAATTACTTATATGTTCATGTATCAATTTCATCAACAAGGTAAATCACAAGTTATATATAGTTCATGTTAATAATAATAGTCAGTTAATTGATTATGGTAGGGAAGAGTAGAACATGTGACTTACCTCATAGTTAGAGATATTGAAAATCTTTAGCATTTAGTAGGTCACAATTACTCTAATTTTCAGAAAGTTCAGCTACCCAAAATTTCTGAAAATTTATTCAAGAAAACTTCCAGCATTACTTTAAAAGTATTCAGCCTAGTCTTAATGCAATTATACAATGAATTGTACTCCTTTTAGACACAAGTAATCAGTGTAAATTGAAACATCATCTTTTCATCAACCTATTTTATGAAGCAAGAGAGAAAAATCACAAGAAGAGGAGATTGGATGGCAATATCCATGTTGATTTTTGCACAAATTTGTGGATATGAGGAAAAAATTTAATTGTGCACAATAAATGTCTCTCTTCCAACACATTATGCTTTATATCATCCCAATCAGATTAGAAATATCATGAATGTTTTAACATAAACAATAATTTCACACACTTCTGTAATTTTTCCCCAGTTGAGCATGAAGTTTTGTATATTCACAATCATTTTTTCTATGCTGAATTCTATATTTCTGCTTAAATTAAAGAATTCTTATCATATCATTTTAGATGTTTCTTCCACACAGGGCAGTCAACTGGCATGAAATAGAGTACTATCTCCTAAAGAAGTACTTTATTCCATTTAATGATCTAAATGGCTGAGCTTTGATAGATGTTTCTTCTGTTCTTTCTGAAGTAGCTCTAAAAATTTCAACATTTCCTGTGTCATCAGCAATCAATTTCTTTCCTGTCCAAATTAATTATTTTGATGGCTTATCTTAAATCAAAGGCTAGTGTTGCCACATCAGACGAGAATGAGTGTTTCAAATTTTCAGAGGCATAAGAAGTACAGAAATAGTAGAATATATTATATAATAAATTTCATGAGTTGATTATAGTATGGTAGAACATATAATAAATTGAAAGTATCATTTGGTATGGCAAACTAACCAGAGGGATTCCTTTTTATACTTGTGACAAATGTTAAGGAAGTAATGGAATAAAGAAAAAGTCACCCTTATATAATGACTGTATAAGTGTAGATAACAGATATGAAATTCTAAATTAATTATGAAAAAGCTGGTGAAAATATGGGCAGATACACAAGTAGCAGTACAGAATGATATTTTAGGAAGTTTTCTACATATGAAGGAAAACATTTATGGTCATAAAAATAGCTAAGTCAGTAATTTTTTATGAAACTAGATTAATAAGAAATAAAAATAGCTTCAAAATTAATTTAAAAAAATAGTCTATGGTTGATGAATTATATATATTCTGAAGTTAGGAATTAAGACAACTGTTTGTATTGCTGTAACTTTATACAGAACATACTTTAAATATGAAATTATGCAGGAATTGGCACTGTGTTTCCATACAAGTGAGATGAGGAACAACAGCAGGTTATTAACTTTCCTACCTGTAATGTAGATATTATTCTTTAAATTAACAAATCAGATTCAAGAATCTTTGAATTAAAGCAGATTATTCTTGAAGATGATTCGGTATAAATGATTACATATACATTTCAATGAAGAATTAAGTAAGACATATAAATGAGCTTTTACAGTTTATATGCCACCTACATCTATTGATTTTTAAATGTTTCCATTAGGCTTTTCTTGATATATTTTATATATTGTTTGTTGCCTTTTTTTTCTTCCTAGCTATGCCCTTGGATTTTAATCAAATAATAAATTAAATTCTTCCTGTTTTATTTATCAATTTGTCCTTTTCCATGCTAATATTCAGTACAATCTCAAATTGCAGAATTCTGGTCAGTGTGTGCATTAAAACTTTTACTATAACTATACAGTCTATTTATTAAATTATAAATAATTTTTTAAGATAATATTTACTCTAAATTGTTTTTAATATGTTATGTACTACAACATGGATGTTTTACCATCCAGAGTTTTACATGAGGCATTTTTTATTAAATTCCTAATTACAGTAATTTTATTAAAATCAGTTAACCAAATTTTTAATACATTTTACAAGTTGTTAGACAAATTCTCAGTTTTGACAGGTGTTCCAAACTTAATTTTTGGAATTTACCTGTCCTTAATTGTATATATTTTTATTCGAAGTTTCCTAGTCTCATCTTACATGTGCTTTAAAATATCAATAAATTACTTCTTGTTTAGGGAGATTATTAATATTTTCATCTTTTTTATATTTCATTGAAAATCTCATTATTTCTAGGATCACCCTGTTGATCAATGTATATACATTTCTGTTGCACATATTCTTCTATTGATATCTTTTAAGTATCTTTAACATTTTGCATTCTGCTATTGAAATCTTTTAAACATCTATAACTTATTACCTAGGACTTCATGTAGTTCCCCTTCTTTGTTATTGCATAGTCTACTACTTTTTCATGATATTTATCCAGTCTTTTATAATATCACTACTTATATTTTACACAGCTCGATGTTCTACTGGACTCTTGTGTCTACCAAACTATATTGATCTTTCTGCAAACAATAGTTGATTTTGGTGATAATTTTGATTGTTTTCTTAATCTGTTTATGTCCTTTACTACTATTGCTTTCCTTCACCTTTTCAATTAAGTTAGTCTGAATATGTTTCATATTCCTTATTACCTTAATAACTTCTTTCATTGTTTTGTCCTTTCATTTAACTCCATTTATATCTGTAATCATACACTTAGTATTTCTTTTTTGTTTCAATTTTTACATTATGATCATAGATCATAACAGTCTAGTTATGCTTTTTTCAGTGAACCTATTTTTTTACATTGATATCTGTTGCTTTATGTTTCATTCTGGTCAGATTATTGTCAATTTTTGAAGATCAGAGGCTTTTCCAGTGTGTTTCTGTAGAACAATTTCCCAAGTTTCCACACTGGTATAATGGTGATAAATTTGTGACATTTCTGTGACCAAGAAGTTTATCATCTATTTCACTTGGATGGTACAACAGAACTGTTGGTTATCAACATGTGTTATCACTGTTGTACTGATATGGAAACAAGAGAACTCTTTCTTCACTGTCAATTTTGTCTTAGACTTCCATCAGCTCATCAACATGCCTATTTCTTGTAAGTCTTTCTTGAAGAACTTGAATGTTTGTTTTGTTTTTGACCAATTTTTGATACTTCTTCATCAAAAGAAATAATAGGTTATTTATATTTTTGAATGATGTCCATGGTAATTTAAAAATTATTTATTTATTGTCAGTATTACTTGTACATTTAAGTTTCAAACATGGTCATAGATGTACAAACATATAAACTTGCATAGATATAGACAGTGCATATATTAGTTGTTTAGGGGATGCTCACAAGTTCATTTATGTTATACAGTACACATATATGCCTTCAGCTTATAGTTGAAATTATTCATGACTATAATTCATTCCTGATAAAAATAACTCCTTAATTGTATTTTTAACTGGAATTCCTTTAAACCCCATGGCATTGTATACCAATGATTTATTCTTTTTCTGTAATTACTAGATTCTGTAATTCCAGATTTTCGAATTTTTTAGCTCTTCATTACTTCTCCACTTTTGTCAGTTCACACTTTACTGTCAGTCCTCCTGAAATTCCTAATGGTAAGCTTTAGCAGTTATATATACTAATTCATAGCAGTGAACACCTGGTAGTGTCCTGTCCTTTGTTATTATTCTGTCATCATATTTTCTTACATCCTGAACCCTTCACAGATCAGAATCTTTTTTAAAAAACATAATGAGGCCATTGTGTGTTATGAGATTTTACTTTCACATTTTGTAGGTCCGTGGCAACAATTAGAAAAGACAGATATGACTGCAACAATAGAAGATTTAAAACCTGCCACACGGTACATATTTAGAGTGGTAGCTGAAGGACCAGCTGGTCAAAGTGGTCCAAGTTCTGAAGTTTCTATTAGGACTGATCCACAACGACCTGCAGGACCTCCTTTGAATCTATCTCTTCGTCCAGTGTCATCCACTGAATTATTGGTCAATTGGGCACCACCATTAGCTGAATTGCAACATGGAGATATTCAAGGTTATAATGTTGGTTATCGTGAAACAAGGTGAGATTTATTTTATGAATACCGCTCAGTGTTTCTGGAAACTAATGAAGTGATGATATAAATACCACACAACAGTTCTGGAAAACAATGCTTCCAGAAACCTTGTGTGATATTAATATAATAACTTAATTTTGTCTGTCATTTGGCTATTTTATCTTATTATTATATTTGAAAACAGACATGTTATATTTTCATTTCAAAATAAAATATCATTAAATCCATGATAACAAACATGTCAGAATTGGTCATGAAATTATCTGACTGCACATAAATGTCAATTATCAAGTATAAAAAATTATTTAAAATTTATGAAAATATATAGTCCAAGAATAAATAAGAGTAAATAGAAAAATCTAATTTTCTATTTCTGCTGCTTGGCATAAAGAATACTAATGAACTAACCAATGTAATTTTTTATATTATATTACTTTGTCAAGTAATTGCATGTAACTGATATATTCAATTATTTTTAGTTCTGGATTAGTCAACTACAACTTTAGTTCAGTAGTCGGAGATGGAGAGGAAGGTGGTGGTGAACTTCTGCTTGGTGGTCTTAACAAATTTACTCGCTATTCAGTTGTGGTTCAGGCCTTTAATCAAGTTGGTTCTGGACCTCTTTCAGAACCCGTATCAGCACAAACTATGGAAGATGGTAAACACTAAGAAGCTGTACTTTAAATAATTAAAAATATCTGTTTCTACCTTTTTTTCTTTTGATAAATCCATTTACTCATTCATTGTAATGTAATGTAATGTTCACTTGTCTCATTCATGTGCACTGGGTCTTTCTTTGTGTAAGATCCTAATTATATATAACGCTTAAGGAAAATGTGTCAAGGTCAAATTAAATAACACATTATATAGG